>OMLC01067924.1:10946-43375 GCA_900302585.1 Regalecus glesne | reverse complement strand
GAAGGCATAAGATGTTTGAAAGACTCTCCGTCACATATTTTGACTTTCATTTTCATTAGAAATAAAGTTAGATAATTTTTACTACAGTCTGAAATTGATCAAACATATCTGCGTATGTGTGTTTGTATGTATATGTATATATATATACATATATATATATATATATATATATATATATATACACACACACACACACACACGAACACCACCGTACCTTCTGAGCTATGCTGCCCCTCATTCATGTTGGTTTCCTCTAGATAGTCCTAAGACACACATGCATGTGATTGGTTGTGTTCTTGAACCCTGTGATGGACTGGCAAGCTGTCCAGGATGTTGACCTGCCCCATGCTGACCCCACACCTACCAATATCTTGAATCTGATTTGACATGTGTGTAAATAATTTGGATTCCCATATCAGTCCCAGAAGGGGAAATGTGGAACTATCTGCATTTGACCCATCCTATTGTATAGGAGCAGTGACCTGCCACCATATAGCACTCAGGGAGCAATTGGGGGCTACGTGTCTTGCTCAGGGACACCTTGACATGCTTTGTGCAGGACCGAGTGTCGAACCCGTAACCTTCCGATTGCCAGATGACAAGAGTGCCCCTTGAATACATGGGGCACTCTTCAGTTTCCATCATGTAATCATATGGTAATGTGATCATGATAAGCCTAGCAATATATCTAAAATGGAAAAATGAAAGCTCTTAGCTTGTTTGTAGGCGTTCTCTCTGGAACCAATGTGATGTGAGAAGGTTAGGGACTGTGGCACTCGAGCCCCTCCAGCTCACTCAACCCAGCTTGTTATAAGTTTTGAAATGGGGTGACATGCACCGAATGCTGTGCTATTCTGTGTTTTCTGCACGGGAAGCTCAAGTAACAGACTGTGGTATATTTATGGTAGAGACGGATGCTCTTTTAAAAATGTGTTTGTTTTCTGTTATCTTTGATGAGCTCCAAATTCGTGAATATGTTCAAGAGGGTAGCAGCAAAACTCTCTTTCCACTAAAGCATCAATATTTATGCATACAAGTGCATAATTTATGTGGTGAATAGAATAGCTCAACTTCAACATCATCCCTTTTCCTCTTTTTAGTTCATATAATTTGCAGTCTGTCCTGGTAAAGATTCCAGAGAACAGTGTCATTCACTCAAATTTGCAGTAGGATGGTTTATTTACCATTGAGATGAAAAGGGAGCTGGCCAGATGGCAAAGGTCTCAATCTATCTGTTGATCTTTGTTCCTATGGCCATAACGGTTGGGTCATGACCAAAGGAGCAAGATTGAGGATGATCAGCCAAAAAAAGTTTTCTCAGGAGGGTCTCTGGAGTCTCCCTCAGAGACAGGGGGAGAGGGTCAGTCATCATGAGGGTCTCAGAGTAGAGCCTCTGCTCCTCTACCTAGAGAGGAGCCAGTGGAGGAGGTTCAGCATCTAGTCAGGAGGTCACCTGGTCTCCTCCATAGTGAGGTGTTCCAGACACGTCCAGCTGGGAGGAGGCCACGGGGTAGACTGAGGACCAGGTGGTGTGATTATATCTCCACCCTGGTCTGAGATCTCAGAGTCAGTGCCGGTTGATGTGGTCAGTGAAAGGGAAGTTTGGGGTAGCCTGCTGAAACTGCTACATCTGTAACCCGAGTTCAGATAAACGGTTGATGACGGATGGATGGTTGTTTATTTACCCAAACCTGTGCCCCATTTCACTGGAATCAGCCTCCATCCTGACCTCCAGTGTCTGATCCCTGTTACCTGAAAACCTAGTCATGGATAAAACGATCCTTATTCAACGATTAATGTTATTGTAATTTCTGTCTGCGGGACTAATAAAGGAATATATCATCTTATTAAGATGGGCTTATGATGTGGGCAAAGTCAGACATTACCTCAGCCTCTAGCAGACTAGCCAGACGTTGTTCATGCTTGCAAAAAAAGCAAAGATGTGCCCAAATATCAGTACAGCGGTAACTAATTCTAGCCATTGTTCTTGCCGCCAAAACGAATTTTGTGGTAGAAAGTTGAGTTTCATCATCCTGAGATCTGGAGATGAATATTGATTTTCGGATATCAGAGATATTTGACTTTTCGATCATCAGAAAGATTCTAGTAGCCCCGTGGTAGAATGTGCGCATAAGGAACTGACAAGCCAGAAGCTTCGGGTTTGAACCCACCAAGGGGCATCAGGAAGTGCATCCAGCTTTAATCCCCCAGGTTCCATCCAAGTCCACATCCACCCCCACAACGCGGGGGCTAATTGAGACATGTAAAAATGGACTGCCAGCTGGTGAACATCGTCACTGGTGTGTTTTCTCCCAACCATGCAGACGACAGCTGGATTGTCTTGGTAAGGTTGAACACCCCAAAATCAAATTGCACCTGTTCAAAGGCACTCCCCAAATGCATCGCAGTATTAATCTAGGGAAATATTTAACTGGCTCGCCTCACCAGTTTTACTATTGCTCTAAAAGTTTAAGTGCATTGTTCTCCATCAAACCAGGCTCTGGCTGCACAGGACTTCCAACATAGCCACTCGCTCCTCTTTAATTTCTTTATCTTTGCCCAAGTGAACCATAAATCATCCATTGTTCATTGTGACAGTTCTGGCTATGTTCCACCACATAACTTCAGGTAAACAGTACCTCCCCAAATATCCTGATTCCCTCAATTGCTATGTGGTCTGTCTTGTTAGGTTATGTTATGTTGTTTTCTCTCTGTATGACTGAGTGACTACTGTGGCTCATGGGTAGAGTGTGTGATTCAGGAACTGATGAGCCAGAGGCTGTGGGTTTGAACCTAGTGCCGAGCGACAGAAAGAGCATCCAGCCTTAATCCCCCACATCTGCCCTTAGATAAAGTGGTGACCTGTCCAGGGTGTCTCCCTGCCATTCACCCAGTGAGTACTAGGATAGGCTCCAGCATGACTCCATAACCTGACTTCAGATGAACAGCTGACAGTGGATGGATTGATTATGTCGGATGGGAAAATGATACCCTCTACCTACTGAGAGGTCTGTTTTATATGTCACAATTACTCCTCATGTTGTGGGGGTGGACATGGACTTCGATGGAGCTTGGGGGATTTGGGCTGGATGAGTTTGAACCCACAACCTCTGGTTTGTCAGCTCCCGAAATGCATGCTCTACCACTGAGCTACCAAAGCGTCTATGTGATCCTTCTGCTACTCTAAAAATCACTAATTTACATGTGCTCATTAATTTCAGAAAATGGTTACAGTGGATCGATGGCTGAGTGACTGAATGAGGGAAAGAGGCATGACGGTCTGTTGTGCGAGTATATATTGTGATATCAGTGCAGTGGTTAGTATTCCTATTTGTACATGCGTGTGCTATTATGTGTCTGTATTTGTGTGTCTGTGGGCGTCAGCAGCTACGGTGTAGCCAAAAAGGAAGACTACCTAGTCCTCCGCTGCACTATAGCAAGGAGGATGCTACCAAAGCACTACCACAAAAAAACAACAAATAATTTATTCTTGCCTAACTTCTGGCTCCTCCGTCGATAGTCTGTGTCCCTCCATAAAGCAGGATTACTTTGTTCTAATCCAGCTCAGAGTGCCCCCGCACAGCATGGGGTAGTCCTCCGTAGGCATAGCGGGCCCAGGTATCGACACGGGCCCCTGTTTACCTCCACAGGGCAGGGGGATTAGGAGCCCAAGCTTTGATGTCAGACTCACAGTCAGTGGCAAAGCAAAGGCTAAAGCCTCTCAGGGTTACTGTGATATCCAAGTCCCTTTCTTCAGCAGACGTTGTGAAGCCACGCAGCATCTGGAAGAAAAGGAGCAGAAGAAAAAAGAGAAAGTGGAAAAAAAATGAAGGTTTATGTGCCGTTGACATTATTTCATATAGCCGTTTTGTATTATTAATGCTCATTTGCACACTGGGAATATTCATCAGTAGGTCAGAATTCACACTTGTTACAGAGTCCTGAAAGGAGAGCTATTGTAAACCAAGTAATGCCAAGGCGGAGCTAGGTCTGAAAAAAATGTAGGATTCAAGGGTCTGTTTTCTTTTTTTCTCTCTTTTTTTGCTGTCACTTGCAGTATTCAGAGAGAACTATGTCTCGAACAGCTCAGAAAAAATGATATCATCTTCATACACTGTTGTCTTTTCACCAATGAAACATTTATTTTGGAAAATGCTGCAGCAGTCGTATCTTATCTACTAGGGATGTCAGTTTTAAAAAAGCTTAAATATCCTCTTCTGTGGGATGTGTTGCTATCGAGTCCTGCCTCACAAGCAACACCAAGGTCAACGCTTCTTGATTATCTGTTAATTTCCCTCTTGAGCCAAGGAACAGGCAATTCCATCCCCTCAGCGCCTGGTTCTCAAGTCTGTGAACATTGCCAATGTGTTTCCCTATTGACATAATCAGGTTGAGTGCTGCTGATGCAGTGGCATTTGCAGTAATAGGAGACTGATAATCCTTACACAATTGCTTCTCCACTTCTGCACCATTGGGGAAGCCATAGGGGACACACGGTGCTTCTGCAGAAAATCTGCTGCTTAGCGAATGACCGTGAACATGATAGCCCGGTCCTCACTCTTTAACTCTTATTACCCTGCGGAAAATGGAAGTCCTGCTGGATCAAACTGTCTGTGCTGACGTGGTGAACAGGGGAGAAAAGCTTTGGCAGGCGTGAAAGTGCTAAGAGCTCTCTCATGTGGCAGAGAGGAAAACTGCCTCCCCTCGTCAGGTATGATTCAAAGACCTCTTTTTTCAATCCTCTGGGATTTCTATCATCCGAGCAAATACCTGTTTTCGCTGAGATTTGATGAAATAGCTTTTTTTTCAAAACCTCCCAATTATTTTGCTCTGATCATATTTTCATCCGACAGAAAAATTAAGCCCTGGTACAGATGGAGTATGCAACAAAATGCACCGTGTTACATCGCCAGGCATTCACATGAAATCCTCATAATCTATAAATCGTGTGTAGCAGGTGTCCTCAGTCAGCCTCTCATAGCTCATGACCAGTGGCATATTCAGTTCTGTCAAATGGATCACAAGCCAAAGGACTGGGCTGCAGGTCATGATGCCAATGTTACAGGTGTCTCTATGCTCACAAGACTCTTCTCAAAGGGATAATTTTTATCTTATGGTGAAGCCTCAAGCATATTGTTCATATCTTAAAACTGCCTCCGAACTGTTCAATTAGCCAACATCTGGGCAGCATGGGGGCCCAGTGGTAAGTGCTGTTGCCTCATAGCAATAAGGTCTTTGATTTGAACCCCAGGCCATCCCAGATCCTTGCTGTGTGGAGTTAGCATGTTCTCCTTGTGTATGTGAGTTTCCTCTAGATGCTTCAGTTTCCTCCTACCATCAACGAGACATGCATGTTAGGATTAATACTCTTGCCTGTGCCCCTGTGTAAGGTAATAGGAAAAAGAACTGGAGATGGTCCTTGGGTACTGCAGCTGCTCACTAGTCCAATACAGTAGGATGGGTTAAATGAAGACTACACATTTTGTTGTAGGACTGTTCAAATAGAAGTTGTTGTTGTTTTCTTTCTTATTCTTCTTCTTCTTCATTTTTGATACACTACTGAGAGTTGGATGAAGGCTAAAACTTGCATCAAATTCAACTGGTCACAAATCAACTAATGAAATTTCTGAACAAACTTCTTATCCAGTTGAACTAATTCACCTCTTTTGTGATCTCCTTATCTAGCTTATTGAGGATGCATGAAGAGAAATTCTACTAGACTCACTGTTTTTTTTTTTTACTAAGACATTGTTAAAGTGTTATTGGGGATCATTTAAAAGTGTTGAAGCATAACATGTTGATCATTCTCAGTATTTACAGCATTGAGTCTTCTTGCTAACGCAGTCTAATGAGACAATCATCTAAACCTTTGAAAACTATATGCATCCTTTTCTAAAACAGGAAGGCCTTACAGTAACCCGTCTTAATGTATTCAGATAGCTCAAAACCTTTGTAGACTAGCACAATCAGATTTGAGTGAGACTTCTCTTTGCAGCTGATGCCATACATTCCAACCATCTGTGAACTTCATCACGTCTGAGAGCAGGAAGTCCTGTGGCCCTGCAGCCTCGGAGAAGAGGAAAAGGAAATCAGGGAACTGCACGGATGTAGCGAGGCAGATTATTGGGAGTGCAAAATAAAGTCATTCTAGCCTGATAGAGAGTGTGATATGTCACTGCATATCTCATCAGTTTAGCATGTTAAGTTATGTATGACTGCACTGTGAGCTTCCCATTAACCAAGAGAAAATGAATGACTCCCTCAATGGACTGACGGTGCTGAAACCCAATGAGAAGTCTCAACAACGTGGTTAGTATCTCAATTCTGTTCAGTGAAGGTTCTGTCAACTCTAAATGAGGCCCAGCAACATTCTTATAAGGTCTGGGTTGATAAGAAAAGTGAATCTAAGCTCTGAGCTTTTGGTACAAGCTCAATCAACCTTTCCTTAGGGTAGGCGTGGCGTGGCTCAGGTGGTAGAGCAGGTGGTCTAGTGATCAGTTGGTTGGCCAACAGGGTACCGTGCTCCATTCTGCATTAACATAGTCATTATGCCCTGTTACATAAACTCTTAATCTTCCAATGGGGTCCACTCATCCGTCTCTCACTCAGCTCATTTCAATGTAAAACAAATCTTTGCCCTGTCAATTTCCAGACACCACCAGGTAGGAGTGGCTGGGGGGTTATCAAGGGCCTTAATTTAGAGGGTTGTAGCCTCCTGGGAATCGATGTTTGGCAGCTGGGTGGATGCCAAAGTTTGGGCTATCCACTATTTACGTCTTCAAGCAGTAAAAAAGCTGATCCATTTGCATCTCTCTTAATTGAATTATATTACACCAAATCCCCACGCCCGCCAGTGCGCCAACATTAATTAGTGTCCAATAAAGTCTTCGTTTTTCCCCTCTTTAAAAACAAAGCCTGTTCTCAAGCAGCTCTTGGAGTAATCGTTCAAATTTATCAAACACTTGCTTTGTGAGGTTTATGGTGAGAACAATCAGTAAGTAGACGAGTGTCCTCAATCAATCAAATTTCTAGAGTACAGGCAAAATCCAAGTACCTCTTGGCTTTCTATTAAACTTATAAATTAAACGTATAGATGAATTTCCTCTCCCTACTTAATAACAGTGAAATTATTCACTGACCAGAGGAACTCTTGTGCTGCCATCCGGGGTGCCAAGACAACAGTCAAGCTCTTGTCTCCTGGTTCATAGCCTGACCTTACACTCACTTCCCCGGGCTCTGTTCATTGAAAACATCTTATTTGCTTAATAATCCAGTTAGTCAAAAATAATCTAAATCAAAGAAATTTGAAACGGATCATCTGGATGTAAATTCTGAAAATAGGAGAGCCTGTATGGGAGTATTCTGACTGACATCTCTATCCCTTATCTGGGGATTGGGTGGCCCACAGGACTGACTTCAGAGTTGATGAAGACATTCAGATGAATGTCAAAGAGTATGCCTATTTTCAGAATTTATGTCCAGGTGATCCAATTCAAAAATGTTTATTCATTTTAAAGTTATCGTCTGCTTCACCCAAATACACCTCTCTAACAGAGAGGGCCATCGTGCTACAGACGTGTTTCATCTTGGCATGGTGAGGATCGGTTTGCACCATCATCAGTAGTACCAAGAGGCTTTCGGATGGTTTCACCTGCCTTTGAGAGCTTCATGTTTTATTTCAGTGAAAAGATCTTTGACATTGACATGTCTTTAGGTTTTTTGCCACCAAACGACTATCCATAACAAAAGTGACTTGATCCGAGGACATGAAATGCTAACCAGCTAACCAAGGCGGTAATTCAGGGCTCTTGGACATTGTCACCCACATTCAAATGACCTTTTTATGGTCACATGATCATCCGACAATAGTGATATGAAGATATGTCAATTCTGTGTTATATGCTCATACTGAAACACAGACTAAGTGTTTACAGACAGAATCGAAGGTGACAGAAAGTTGTCTTTTTAACATTCCAGGCATTTGTGATAAAAGTTTATTCAACCACTATACCTCAGATTTCAGCTACTCCTCACATGATCACATCATCATCTCAACCGCCCGTTACATCTCTTTATAATTATGTATTTTTATCCTCTTTCTCGTACTGAAGTTTCATCGGGGATGATTCAAGTATATGAAATGTGCGCATTAGACCGGCAATATGGGGTTCGGCTTTGGCGAGGATTAGACCTCATTGTCTATTTACAGAGTGTACTTAGTGTGCTGTATGAGGAACAAAGAAGAAAATCCCCAATAGGCTGATATGGCACATGGAAGTAGATCCAAACAGGTAGCAGATGTTGTCGAGGTGGGTGAGGAGCAGTCATTGCAATGCAGCACAAACTAGTTTCTCCTTGCTAAAGATGCTATCCTTATTTTTTCTCAGTTCAGAACCAGCAGATTTCTGGGCCCCACAGTCGCCCAGGATCTAAGTTGAACATCCAGCATAGACACAATCATTAAAAAGGCCCCACAGAGGCTGTTCTTTCTCCATCAGCTCTGGAAGTTCAACCTGCCTCAGGAACATCTGATTCAGTTCTACTTTGCAATAATCCAACTTGTGCTCTGCACATCCATCACTGTCTGGTTTGGATCAGCCACACAATTGGACAGAGACAGACTCCAACGGACAGTTAGCTCCCCAGAGGAAGTCACTGCTACCACCCTGACCTCCATTCAAGACTTATACATCTCTAAAGTCAGGAAACAGGCAGATAACATGACTGCAGACCCATCACATCGTAGTCACAATCTGTTCCATCTCCTTCCCTCTGGTAGGCACTCTAGAGCACTGTTCACCAATACAACCACATACAAAAACAGATTCTTTCTGTGGGCTGTCATTCAGATGAATGCTCCATCCATCCATCATTCCATCGTCGGCCGCTTATCTGAAGTCGGGTTGCGGGGGAACTGGAGCCTATCTCCATTCTCATTAGGCAAAAGGGGGGGGGCACGTCCCTGAAGGGTCGCCCGGCCATCACAGGGCAGAGCAATTAGGGGAACAGTGTCTTGCTCAAGGACACTTCAAAATGCATATATGCAGGTCCAAGCTCAAACTTGCAACCATCCGATTGCCAGATGACAGCTTTACCCACTGAGCTATGGTACCCCTATAGATGAATGCTTAACATTGTCAGATTCTAATCATATATCTTGTATATACTGTACATTGTACATGTATAGAAGTATGCTCTGAAATGTCCATCGACCTCAGGCATGCATGTAAGTATTGCACTAAGGATTGTTTCAATATCTCTGATACAGTCTCTACACCATTGCGTTTTACCATGAAATCATTGGCATGAAACTGGAGTCAAGTTCCATCAAGTGAAAACCTTCATGGCCATTAAGCCGATGCTGCTCAATTCAGACTGGTTATCATCTTTCTCCAAAACATCAGAGTTCTACTTGAAACTGAGTGTAACACCAAAGCTTCAAGCAGAACTCTGGGATTCATGGTAGGCAAATAATTAATGAGGACGAGGAGATGAGGCCAAATCCAGGATAAGTGAGCAAATTAAGGATAACTACATTTTAACATGCCAGTTATCAGGAGGGGTGATTGTAAGTGTGAATGCAGGACTGAGGCCAGCTGGGTCAGTAGTCAGCAAGAATCTCCTGTCTGAGCTCAGTCCACTCATTTCTTCCTGACATTTTCAATTTTTGGTGTACAATATATTTTTATTGTTTACTTGAGCTATGGTTTATCTGTCCTGGTAGTGAGGTTTGTTGTTCCTGCACCACAATATTCCCCTTCTGAATCAATCACCAGGATTTTGTTGTGCTTCTCAAAGTCAGATGTTCCTCTCTCAGTTGTATTTATGGTACCGATTGCTGATAGCTGAAAGTGTGTTATTGCCATTCGACCAAGGCTGGGGGAATTTGTTCTCTAAATTGAACCCATCCTATTGAATAGCAGCAGTGAGCGTGACCACGGCATGACACTTTGGGAGTAGTTAGGGGTTTGTGTCTTGCTCAAGGACATCTCAGCACGCTTTCTGAAGGGACTGGAGATCGAACCACCAATCTATGATTAACAAACTAACACCCTAACTCCTTGGGTATGCCGGCACCCATTGATTTTAACTATTGCTATATTAGGATTGTTCCAAGTCTAGTCAATTTTATTTGTACAGCCAATTATCACAAATAAAATATGTGCCCCAGTGGGCTTCACACTAACAAAAGACCTGTCCTTAGACCCTCACATGAGATAAGGAACAACTCCCTTAAAAACGAGCTGTTATGTGGAGTGTATAACGCAGCCATCTTAGTTTTGGATGTGCATTTACCCATGTCAGGTATTGTTCTATTTTACACTGGATAGCTAACCTAAGCTCAGTAAAAAAGTGCCACAAACTTCTATCACACAGAGGTATTAAATCAAATCTTCCTGAAATTGCCAACTTGGTGGAAGAAGTGATATTATCAAAACCCTACTTATAAATATTTAGGGGAGATTGGATAGATTTCACACCTGAAGAGCAAGGAAAAATCATATTCAACATCTGAGAAATAATATCACACATTAAAAAACACTTTCTTCACTACCTCCCGTCTTTGCTCTTCCTCATTCTCCCTTCCATCTCTCTCCTGCTTGGCCTCTCTATTCTGCATTTCTGAGTTAACCAAATACAGATGTTCTCTGCTCAGGCAAGTCTCAAAGTCCACTGCCGTATCCACCCCCTGCTCTGATTGGCTCAGGAAAACTGGGAGACATAAGTGTATTGCAGAGGTTAAAACTCGCTGAGTAACTGCAACTCAGGCATCACATTTTCCTTTTTCCATCCTTTCTTTCTCTTAACTTCACAAGCAGCGGCGAGATGGCCTCGGCACATGACAGAGCTGTACTCCAGGCTATATTCAACCCCACCTCCCCTTTTGGAGATATTCCTGGTTTGAACCAAGAGGGGGAATTAACTGATGATGGTGAGCATGAAGCTCTTTTGATGGGTCTCATGTTAGAGCGTTTGAGTTTATCATATCACAGCATATTGGGTATGTTGGAGCGTGTGCTCATCCTGGTCAGAAAAGAAAAAAAAAAACGTTCCATTTAGGACCAAGTTGAGTTCTGGGTGACATTTCTGTGTTTTCCTTGCCACGGTACCTGTCAATTGAGTTTGAGTGCTTTTTCAACTTGTTTATCTCCTTCCACCAGACACCGGCTTTGACGCAGAGTTGCTGAAGCAAGCGAAAGAGCTGGAGATTCAGGGCATCTCGGCGGCAGAGGCTGGGGATTTGCAAACGGCACTTCAACAGTTCAGCCAAGCAATCCAGATACTGCCACAGCGAGCCTCTGCGTACAACAACAGGGCACAGACCCTCCGCCTCCAAGGAGACACAGCAGGTACATGCCAATAAACTCCATAACAGCCCTTACTTTACACTTGCATGGTGCATCACAATCCGCACTATCCACAGACTGCACTGGGCTGTCATACCAGACCACGTCATGTGTGCAAGTTTGTGATCTGGTCCAATACAGCAAAGCTTTGTTATATCTGTTTATCAAGAGTGCTTTTCTGATGGCAACTGGGTCTGAGTTAGACTTGATCACATTAACCAAATGTCCTCAAAACTCTATTGGGATAATTGCAAATTGTCAAGTGAACCATAGTTGTATGGTTTGTGGTATGATATTTTCATGCCATAATTTTACCATAGTTATAGCGACTGGCATTGGTGTAAGTCTGTGAATACAGGGATGGCATCCACCACTTGACTTGTGCTCCCATCCATAGGGTTAAAATTTTTCCAAATATGTATGTGGATTGACAAGATCATACCAGATCTGTCCAGGCATAGGTTAACTACGGCTGCCATTGATGCTGTAACCTCACAGGGTACCGATTGAGACTATAACATCTGCTGTGGCAAACCCTTGAAAACAGCGTACAAGCCAAAAGAATAACGATTTTGTCACCATTTTCAAATTAAATTCCACATTTTCCAACAAATGTTTTGCCTTTAAACATCACCAGGTTTACAGGTCATGAGAAATTTTACAGTGGAACAGCTAATCATACAATGATGACAATGGGGTCTGGGAAGGCTCTGCAGTAGAGCATGCACCTTCAAGTCAGGTGCATTAGGTTTGATCCCACCACAGGGCACCAGGAATCTGGAAATTATCAGATTGCATTAGAGGAAGATGAGCATTTGTTATATATTCCAAATGGAGGAGTCACTAATAAATATTTTGTGCAGGCCTTTCATCATCTCGAAGGGGTTAGATTATGAGAGTAATCCTACAATCCCAGCATGTCATCAACTGTGCTCCCCTCTCCTCCCAGGTGCCATGAAGGATCTGGAGCTTGCCATATCTCTGAGCGGAGGCACCGGGAGAACTGCATGCCAGGCGTTTGTGCAGAGGGGCCTTTTACTGAGGTTGTCATGTGAGGATGATCAAGCTAGAGCGAATTTCGAGAAGGCAGCTGCACTGGGTAGTGAATTTGCCAGACAACAGGCGGTGGCGCTTAATCCGTATGCCGCCCTCTGCAACCGCATGCTGTCAGATGTGATCAATAAACTACGCAACCCTGGGGTGCCTGATATGCAGTAGCTGGGTCATGTGATGATAGCAAATCCTGTTACCTGCTCACACTTTATGCTTAAAATCACAACTGATATAGTTTGTGGTCGTGTATATGAATTGAAATGAATTATCATTATTTGGTTCTGGTGACTGTGTGCCATGATATGCTAAGTGTCACATGTATTAAACCAATAACATGTGATGCAACTCACACTGATCTGGCTTCAGTCCTTTTCCTCACCAGTGACTGTAATTCTAGTTCTGACACCCTCATGCAGGGCCAGCGAAACACTCCAAAATCTGTTCAGAATCAAAAAACATCAACTCAGACAATGAGAAAAAGCAAATACATAATTTACAATGGAGGCTTCTCATGTTCAACATTCCTGCAATTTCACAGTCGTCTGATGTTTCTCCAACAGATGTCAGTGTTGGGTATTTATCGAGCTCAAACAATCAAAGAAGAGCAGTCTGTCCTTCATTACGCCAGTACTTCCTGATATGAGCAGCCGAGACATAACAGCCTTTCTCCCATAATAACCCTGGCCCTCGGTAGTTTGTGGGAAAATGTGTAAATCAAATTGACATAAATAGGCTTGAGATCTGTTTTGAGCCAAGATATCAGACTATGAGATGCCGTTAAGACATTTTCACTTCACAAGGAGCAGAGGTCATTTTAATGATCACAAAAGACATTTTTATAATGAAATAGTCATATGTAGGTTTTCTTACATCTTAACCTATTCTAACATCATATATCAGGCAGAATAAAAGGCTGACTAGGTCAAATGATTACAAATCTATTACAAGCCCATGCTAGATGTGAGATTCCAGTTCACACAACAGTGAAACACTCCTATCAGAACACACCAACAGATATATTCAGCAGTGACAGCCCGGCAAATGTCCTCTCGCCAGTAAAACACCAATTATATGGTGATATTTATGCCTATTTTGAGATATCACGATTTTCCCCAACACGAACCTAGACAGAACATTCAGGGATTAAGGCCGAATACCTTCCTGGCACTCCACTGTGGAATCAAATACTACATGGTATTTGGTGCACACATTTATCCAAACCATTACATGGTGCTGTTTTTAGTACTGGTGGTAGCTCTCACTGCTATCTAACCTCAACCCACAGCATTGTCTGTGCTGTGATTCCTCCCACTGAGCTGGAAGGACTGCCAGGCTTCAACAGTGGTGGTTCATTCTTCCACACTTCTCTATGACCTCCTCGAAGCCGGGCAGAGCCACGGGCGCAGCACGCTCCTCTCTCTGGTAGAAGGAACAGCCTTTGAGGTGTTCAGACATGGAGGGGATGCTGCTGAAGCACCATCTGTCCACAGAGGAAAACAAACAGCTGAACCCCCAGGCCTGGAAAACACAAGAGCACACATAGTGAGCTGGTTTATATACAGTAGCAAACTGCTGCCATTGCTTTCATAGCTCTATGATGTCTAGTCCAATTTTATTTCTCACCACATAGAAAGAATTTGTGCTACGAGATAATTTGCATTGAACGAAAATACCACAGACCAGCTTCAGTGAGGAGTTAGAAAAGGAAAGAGTGCCTATAAACCTAACAGTTACTGTTAAATTATTACTATTATTATTATTAAATTATATATTACTGTTAAGGCCAAATTTTACAAAAGGAAAAGATGAAATTCTCCCAACACACAGTCTGGCTGATGGGAAAGCTGTGAATAGTTGGTCTTTACTGAGCCTTATTCACAAATTACATATTACACCATTAATTTTGAAGATACATGGGGTGACTTCTGAAAATGTATGCACTAAAAGGTTTCAGAGCTACTGGCACAATATGATCAATCCAACCATCTATTAGAGAAACATACAAATTCCACCATCAACTGGAGAGGAAGGAAATAAATGCCCAGCTGTTGAAGGCATTACAGGCAAAGTCCTGTGTCTCTTGCAGTGATTTAGTGGCATGTTTCACTGGCAGCAAGGCCTAAGTGACATTCCAGAGGCCTGATATCACTGCCATTCTCTTTTGCTCTTTGTCTCATGACTAAATAACAGCACTGAGATGGTCATTACACATCCCCTCACAGTGCATCTACCCCATGTGTCCTCTATTAGCACTGCGCTTAAGCTGCTCTTCTTCCTCCCAACGTTAACAGAAGAACCAAGTCAGTAGACTCCATCCAACACATAGTTAAAGCGCCCCTCATTATTCCTTGAAACCGCTGACATCTGGTTGAAAAAAAACCAAAAAAAAAACAACAACGACCATAAAACAAAAATGTGTTTGAGGGTGTTGCTACAGACGAGCAGTTGTTTGGCAAGGAATCAGCAGAAAGTGGGACGTCTTCTGTGTCCACAGCTGTAAGCACACAATCTCCGCCGCCAATGTGATTGGCATTCAAATTGTAGGAGAGAGTGCAGAAGCTGTTTACAATGCAACACCTGTCAGGCTGTATGAACAGACTGAATTTTCAGATGGCAGTTTCCAGGATGCAGCCAAGATACCAGAGGGGAACTGATATGGCAGCGTGGCCTGGCAAGCGATGGCACCTTGACTGCATATTGTGTGGATGTCATTGCGGTTGTGAAGACACGGATTAGGCTGAATGGGATTGGGGGTAAACCTATTACAATGATGCTAACTGTAATGAAATGCAATCACTTCAAAAACATCATGGGAGAAAATGATCACCTGTATTGTAGATTTTCTTTTTTCCTAAAAAGTCATTATTTGGGCTGAAATGAATCAAACTAGCGACTGGAATGTTCATTTGGTGAATAGAAGGCAACATTAGAGAGGTTATAGACGTGGATGTTATAGATGAAGCGTGATGGATTAAGGCTGGATGCCTTTGCGGATGCCCTGTGGTGGGATCGAACCTGCAACATCTGGCATAACACTTTCGAAAGTAGAAGCTCTACCACTGAGCTACCATGACCCCTCATGATGCCAATTTTAGAATATTAATAAATAAAATAGGTACTGGGGTTATGGTATCTCAGTGGCAGAGCATGTGCTTCAGGAAGTGACAAGCCAGATGCTGCAGGTCGAGCCAACCGCAAGGCGCCAGGAAGGGCATCCACCCTCAATCCATAAGGCTCCATCTAAGTCCTTGTCCACCCCCACAACATGGGGACTAACTGTGACATGTTTTTTTTTTTTTTAAACAGACCTCTCGGTGCATAAAAGAAGTATCAGAATGTCTCCTCAAATGCAACTGAAGTGAATGAGATTACATCATCAGGTAAGTCTGGTGGGGTTAATCGTTAATTTAAGTAAGATAAACAACCCTAATTTAGACACGATGCGGTGACAGATTTCTTTTTTAAATCACTTTCCTAAATCCTGTCTGTACAATTCTGCAGTTCAGGAAAGTGAATTCAGCTTTAGCTGTGACATATGGAGGATGTGAGGACAAATCAAGAACTTCAAGGCACCTACCTCATGTATGCAAATGGGAACAAGCAAGTAAACAAGTAACAGACAGAACAACACAATAACACGACAGAAAAAGGACTTGTAGAGGACACTTGCTTTCTTTCGACTTTTCCAGGAAGCGCCCCCATGAGAGTATTTCTTCTTCTCCCACTTGAGAGACACCATCCCTCTCTGCTGCAGCAGCGTGGCGCACACCTCTCTCATCAGTTGGGAGACCTGGGACAGCTGGGATAATGTGAAACTGTCAAGGTAACTGGCAATGTGCTGAAGGATCTCAAAGGGCATTCTGCTCAGGGGATCTATATTGCGTGCACGTTTCCACTGAGGGCTGAGGGATTTTCCGGCCTCTAAGAGGGATGAAAAGACCGCTGGTCGGAGGGCAAAGGTGTTGAGATCTTGGCAATATCTGACTGTGGCATGCTGGCCAGAGGGATGAAACCTGGACTGGATATAGGTGCACCCGAGGTAGGCCAAAGGGCACCGTTGTTCAAACCAGCCATTCAGACAGGCCTGTATGTCTGAATGGGTGTTTCTGAAATGAGAATGATATTCATCACGGCGGAAGAAGTGGCCGCAGATGTAACTGAAGGCTGATGTTGTCTTGTTGTGTCTTCTGGTGACCGATTCCGCCTGAACGTGTAAATAGAGACTTTTGGGTTTATCTGCTACGACGTCAGCAAGTGATGCATCAGTTTCAAACGGGGCCGAGGAGAAGTCATACGTCTGCGTTCCCACATCTACATAGAATCCATCTGTGCCCATGCTCTCCGAGATTAAATGTCCCCTCAGTTCCTTTTCTAGGGTGCACAACAAAGTCGCACTAACTTCATCGCTCTTGGGAAGATCTTCGGTTGCCACACCTAAATCTGCAGTGTCAACCCTTTGGTGTAGGCCCTGGGCCTTCAGTGAGGGGTCTTTCAAGTGGTTTCGCTTTGCCCGGTAGCTGGTGGGAACTTTAAATGACCGTACCGTTTGAACCTCAATGGGCTCCAGGTTTCCATAAACAAAATCCTTCTCTCTCGGGGTACAAGCAGCAAGCTGACCAAAGTTGATCAGCATCGCCCCATTATGCACCAGGTACATGTTGTAGTCAGCGATATTTAACTCTTTGCCTAATCGCTCTATGACGCCATCTTGCCACGGGGCAAAGCCAGTCATGCCAGTGGCCACACTTGCAGGAGAAGTGTTTTCTTGACACTGCCCCTGGTTGCTCGTCTTGATGTGGTTACAAGGTGATTCCTCCTCTTCCTTTGTCTCACCAGGGTGAGTTACTCTATTCAGGTTTTTGACTGTTTGCTTGCATCCCTCCATCTCCTTCCTAAATATTCCCTCCCAGCAGGTGAAATTTTGAATACTCTCCAGATTCGTATTCTTGGCCAGAGCTTCCCTCTCCCCTTCACTAAGTTCTTTATCCTCCAGCCTGAAGCAGTCATTCTCTGTAAATCCACCATCATCAAAGGCACCACAGGCGACTCCACCTGCAGCACCTGTGACTCCGACAGCCACATCTTCAAGGACAGGTTCAGTAATTACTTCCAGCAACTCGGGGAAGACATTTTTCATTTTGATGGACCTGAATAGCAGCTCCTGGTCCCTGAGAGCCATAGCTACATCCAGGTCTCCTGCTGTGATCTGCGAGTCTCCTGACACATTTCTGTAAAAGGCCAAGTCTGTGTCAGCGACCGGCCAACGGTTCCATTCCTGAGAGCAGCAGACCACACTGGCAGGGCAGACCTCCAGATGTTTAGCCAGCCGGTGACGGGGCATCGAGAGGGGACACCCATAGCCGGCGTTGAGGCAGGGGACCTTCTTGTTGGGACAGAGAAGCAGGTGCTCCGTCTCCTTGCACATGTGCAGGACAGCTCCACAGTTTTTGCGGCACTTGATGACCGGGCAGGACACTAAGATCTGTACCTGGACTTGGCAGTGGACGTCGTGGCACCTGTCGCAGTGCTCGTGCCGACCTGCAGGGATCTCCATCTTGGGAGGGAAAGAACAGCTAATCAGAGGAAATACCAGGGGATGCAAACCTGATGGAGAGTCTACGGTGCGTGTGAGAACCAATTTGGCTAAAGCTCAATTCAGAGAATGAAAGGAAGACCGCTCACCACGATGGCTCACTGTCTGCACACAAAGATAGAGGAACTAGTCTTTACATGCTATATTTGAAAAAAGGATTTCAATCTTATTTCATGATTTCCCATTTCTACATCCATTTCGATGAGATACTTTAGAAAAGACAAAAGAGGAATACAATGAGCAGGGCATGGTTTGACATGCCTTATCAGGTACAGGTATGGATAGACGCATTACTCTCCTCACTTACCTGTATTCCAGGATTCAAAGAGAACTCAGATCATCCATCAGGACAATGCACAGCACTGAAAACACAACTGCATTTTGTCAGTGGAAACGAACACTGGGATCCACAGTGCAATTTCTCATCCTTTGTTCTCTGTTGATCGTCAGACTGTGCTCGCCTGCCCCCCTGAATAACCTCTGCACTGTGTCAGGGTATTATAAATAGACACAAAAGAAGGGCAGACAGGCCAGTGTTACAGGCCACCATTGTCACACAGCCACCGAAAGGCAAGGTCAAGTTACAGCTTCCATTATCACTGCTCTGTAAGTGTGTGTTGACAAATTAAGGCCATGAACTGCAGTCACACCCCTCACACAGTCATCACATATTCACACCACAGCAGCCTGTACGTTTTATACCGGGTGACACGTCCACCTTAACAAGTCAAGTCCAGAACAGTCGCTAAGTCTGATTAGGTTGGGGAATTGTTCCCTTTTTAAGTGAGAATTACAGATGTTCCTGCAAAAAGGAGGTGGACACCCTACAGTGCTCCCACAGAGGTCATGAGCACAATATTTCTAGCATCTCATAATGGATCATAAGAGACATACCCCGTTTGGCCCGTGGTTAAATAGAGGTCTTTGAGGTTCACTAGAGGTTTCATACTAGGGGTTTAAGGGTGATCTCTATTTTATTTTATTCTGAAATGGGAACAGTGGTAATTTATATACTCCACTAGATGTCAGCAGGAGACTGTGAGCTGTTTTTAGCAGAAACATAAAAATATGTGTTTCTCCAGCAGATGTCTCTACTCCTCTGAAGACTGTAAGCTTTGAATCATCAGGCCCCCCTGGCTGAAGATGTCAGGCCCAGGTAGGATAAGTGATGGGCTGTTATGAAGAATAGCAGTCTAACTGTGAAGACTTCTGATGAATCTGGCATGTAGATTCACACGTGCCGCTACACCCAGTAGTCCCAAATCATCCCATGGTTGCTATGTGAGGAAAACGCCACTTTATTTAACATTGTATTCTTTCAATGACATTTGTTCTCTGCATTTAACTCATCCTATTGTAGAGGAGCAGTGACTAGCTGCAGCGCTCGAGTACCAACCTCAGCTATTTTTTCCTACTGCCTTGTTCAGGGGCACAGGCAGGGGTATTAACCCCAACACCGATCTTCTTCATGGTGGGAGGAAACCAGCGCTACCACGCAGACACGGTGATTTGAACCCGGGACTTTCTTGCTGCGAGGCAACAGGGCTAATCACAGGGCCACTGTTCCGCCGCCTACCGTGACGTCTGGATGAACAGCTACTGGGCTTTCCGAAGGCATTGTAATCAGCATACATTTCATCAGAACACTTGTTAAATGAACAAAATCAGCCTTGCTGGTCGAACTGCCTTGTTACTGAAGAATAACAGCAGAGCTGAGATTGGGAAATTTCTGCTTGGAGTTAGATTAGTTTTTACATTGTGAACATGCAAACGTCTCTCATGTCCCTCAGGGGATGTTAACAATTTCATTCAAATTAGCTACTTCATTTGAAATGACTAATGTCTGATTCAACTCAACAGACTGGCACCCTTGCATTTTGCTCGCCTATTTTCAAATATCCATTTATCATTTGACAGACAAATGGAGAAATGTTTAGTGACACAAATTGACAACTATTTCTACACGGTTCTTATGAGAATCGAATTGTCAGACAAACTATTATGTATGTAAATCACTATATGTTTATTAATTATGTGTTTGCATAATTAGATCCAGTGTAGATCAATGTTTAAACAGTGAACTTTCTAGAACTGACCAAGTGTTAAATAAGTAACTTTTTTTATTCAGTAATATTCATTCACTCCGCTACCCAACACCGGGTAAGTGGTTGACATTGGATGGATAGATGGATATTCATTAACAGGCAGTATAGCTCAAGAGGTAGGGCAGTTGGTTGTCTAGTAATCAGAGATTGACAGTCTGATCCCAGACCCTAGCAGAAAGTGTGTCAAGGCGTCCTTGAGCAAGACACTGAATAGGTGTCATAACACTTCAAAAGACAGTCAGTCTGTCCGCTCAAGCCCTGGGATGGAATGGCGACCTCTCCAGGGTGCTTCGCCACCTTTTGCCCAATGAGTGTTGGGATAGGCTCCAGCATGACCACGGCCCAACTTCAGATAAGCAGTTGCCAATGGGTGGATGGATGGATAGACTATTCATTGTTTAAAACTAGCAGTTTGGAAGTATAATTACAACATCTCTTATTTCCTCCCAGGGTCGGAAAACTGAGCATGTCTTGAGGTTTCCAGTTTAGCGATTCATGCACATTTCAGTGTACCACAGCACCGGTGTATCAGACAAACTCTAATTTCAGGATATACAATGGAGGGGCAATCTTAAAGCAGAGGAGAATGTAAAACATGATGAATACACAAACACTTAAATGATGTGAACCTGCAGCAACACCAACTGAATGCAAAGCAAGTATCCAGCATGTGTGCCTGAGTGCAGCAGCTCACCGAAGGCAGACAGACAGACAGACAGACAGACAGACAGACACTGAGAACTCTCCACTCTCACTCACATTCCCTAACTTATCGTACGGGTGAAAGTCATATCGATAATTCCAACACAGTAAAGAACATATTGCAGAAAACATGAACAACTCAACTTCCAAGAATGTGGGAAATCTGCCTGCTTATGTGCTAGGCTGTCTAATACCGAGATGGACCTTGCACAGTCAATGTACGCAAGCCTTACGAGGCTCGGCAATTCAAATATGGACTATAGAGAGTAAAACATATAAATAAAGAGTGAGAATGTAAATGTGGGCTTAAGAACCCTCGGAAGACTGGGTTTGCTTAGTTATCATCTAAAGGCTGTATCTGCATCACAACAAACTGATCTCTTCACAGGTGAAAACAATGGTGAAAACTGCCCATCTCTTAGTCAGTTTTTCTGTCTGTCTGTCTGTCAGTCTGTCTATGTATCACTCAGACAGTCTGTCTGTCTGTCTGTCTGTCTGTCTATGTATCACTCAGACAGTCTGTCTGTCTGTCTGTCAGTCTGTCTGTCTATGTATCACTCAGACAGTCTGTGGTTTTTTCTCTCTCAGTAAGTCCATCTGTCAGTCTCTGTCAGTCATTCAGCCAGTCGGTTCTATCCATCAGTCAGTCTCTCCATCTATCTGTCAGTCAGTTATTCTATCTGTCTGTCTGTTCATTTAGCTTCAGAGGCAGTCAAGTATCTACTTAATGTTGTAGGATCTTGAATAAAACATGGAAACTCGAAAAAATATACAAACCAACTCAATGACCTTCAACATCCCAAAACACTAAAAACAACAATGCAAATGACCCCCATTTCTAACCCTACACAACTTATTCTGAATGTGGCATTGCTGTAATTGTGTTAGCAGCTCCATGTCCAACTAGTTTTCCATCTGCTCAACAGAAAAAAAGGGCGTACTCTGTTACACCCACTTTTACCTAGTTTTCCCTCATCCAAAGTAACTGTAGAGGTTTTTTTTAATCCTGTTTAACAGTGATTGTCATGTGCACATGTCCTTTATTTAACCTCTCTGTCCTTCATTGGACCTGATTGCGGGATGAGAGTTGGCTGTCAGACCCTGACCCATGAACACGTGAGTTGGTGTTTATAGACATGTTAATTTATCTTCCAGGCTTTTCGAACCCGATATTCCGTTGGAATTACAGACTCCAATTAAAAGCACCTAGTAATGTTGTCTTTATTGGTTTGCTGCCGGCCCGGACGCTTCGTCACCTTCTGCAACATTAATTGTGCACGTCAGAGCGAAAATAATAGGGAAAAATTCCAAAATAGTTAAATGAGGATTATGACTCAACTTGTTTTCATAAAACCTGAAGCTAATAATTCCTGGAACAAAAGAGGGCTCATTATAAAAATAAATTGTCAGCAACTTGTTATTTAGGGAGTTGGGGGAAGATGAAAGATTGTGTAAAATTCATGAAAGTAATAAAATAAGTTGTTGCAAACAAAAAAAAAATCATTCCAGCAAAGACATTTATGAGTAGGATGGTTTGTCCCGGTAGGGGAACCCTCTATGAAAGTGATTTTTATTGCTACACGACCAGGGCTGGTGAAATATTTTCTCTACATTTAACCCATCCTATCATATAGGAGCAGTGAACAGCCGCAGCATCCGGGGAACAGTTAGGGTTTAGTGTCTTGCTCAGTGACACCTCGACATACTTACTGCAGGTGCCGGGGATCAAAACCACCAATGCAAGATGCTATATGTGTAGATGTGTACTCGTACATCCCATCACGGTGAGGTCCAATTAGAGATTTTAACCAATCAGAATAAAGGGAGCCGTGGTAGCTCAGACAAATGCTGTTGGTTCAAACCCATCATGGGGTATCAGAAAGGGCATCTGGCTTCAATCCCCTACACCTGCACTGTGAAGGACTGGCGACCTGTCCTGGGCCTTTATCTGCCTTCTACCCTATGAGTGCCAGGCTAAACTCCAGTAGATCCGTAACCTAACTTTGGATAAGCAGTTGACAATTACTTTGCATGACCTTCAGCATGAGCACTTTTTTGCAAAGTGAGGACATTTTAGACCTGTCCTCACTTCTTTATTGGCCGATTTTAGGGTTAAGACTTGGGTTTGGGGTTAGATTTATATTTAGATTAAACTGGGTGTGGTTGGAACTATACGTATCAGCGACCGGGTCAGGATTTCATCCCCTAGCCCTTAACCCTTAAGGGCTAGGGGATGGATGTAGTTGATGAGGGGTTCTCTCAAAGATACAAGCACAGGAATGTGTATATGTGTTCATTTCAGGGCACCTAATTCGTTTAGCTTGTTTACTAGTTGAAGGGTTGCACTTGAAGGAAGGGAACGTTTTTAGGTGAAGCCAGGGGAATGTCATTGTAGGCTGACGATTGATGGTGCTTAATTGATCGACCATAACATAGAACGGGGTTTCATTGAAGGGTCTATTTTTAACATCCACAGCCTTGCTAACCCAGCCCCGTTATTTGACTTTGTTATCTCTCCTGAACTTTGGATGTTTGCGATAATGTCTCTGACGGGTCCATTGAATCGGTATATATTAGCATGTAAATCACCCTGTGACTAAATTTGATCGTATTTCCTCACAGCTTCTGTTGCCTCCCTACAATAGTGGGCATATTTTTTTTATCTGCAAATGACAAAAAATAAGCAGGCGAGTGCTAAGCAACAAACATTGATGGAGATATTTTTTTCCCTTGGTGGTGGAGGTAAAATACTCAGGATGTGTTTCTGCTGTTGTGGGGTTTGGCGATAAGGAAGAAATGCTGATAAGAGACCTCAACAGAACTATGGGATATCACTCCAACTGCGGAGCTCACACACTCTGTGTGTTCACTTGCTGGCGTGGGTTTTTCTGTGTGCATGTGCACATGTGCATGTTTTTCTGTACATGTGTGTGTTTGATAGATTACACAAACCCGTGGTCAGCATCATGTACCAGTAGCCTTGATGGGGCTGGTCCCAGCTGTGGTCATGCAAAGCCTTTGGGTTGATACCTGAAAACTGCAGCAACAATCGCAATGTGCTTTCTTTATAACAGATCCTTTGTTTTTAAAATAAAAACCCAAAGTGCAGCCAAAAAGATGATTAAAGCTGGTGAGAGATAAAATGTGGCAGAGGAAAATAAGATAAAAAATAAATCCATGATGAGGCAAGCTAAAACATTTAGCATCATAAATCAGAAATGTCCCTGTAAAGAGTTTTAATGCCTTTTATAAAGTTTGGCAACACTTTAAAATGATTGGCTATAAATAGTGATACACAAGAACAAGAGGCCCATTGTTACATGTCCTCATTAGACCCCAGGTTAAGGGGATGTACAAGGACTTTGGCCGAGTATGGAGGATTAAGGTCGGATGCCTTTCCTGACACCCTGTGCTGGGATCGAACCCGTGGCATCTATTTTGTCATTTCCCAAAGCACTACCACTGAGCTACCATGGCCACCTAAAAATAGATGTGTAATGGTTCAAGTGACATACTGGTCCATTCTGAGGTCCATTTTTACATGTCACGATTACTCCCCATGTTGTGGAGACTAATTTACTGCTGCACATCACAAAAGGGCAACCTGAAGTCTAGGATTCATGTGCTCCTTGGTGGTCCTGCGGTTTGTTCCCTGAAGGGAGAGGATTAGTAAGAGGTGGCATTTAAGAGACAAATAATAACATTTTTTTAAAAGGATCCCTGTAGTGTGGAGCTTAGACTTGGGGGCTAAGAGGAGTAGGCTGTCACTTGACCCGAGGGAAACAAAGGAAGGTTGGTGCAGCTATAACATCACTGATGTACGGTGAGGCAAAATGCAACCATGAGATATCTAATCTATGTATCTCAGTATTTCAGCTTATCTGACGTCATGCCATCTACATCTGCTGCCTCCAGCAGCCGGAGAGAGAGAGAGAGAGAGAGAGAGAGAGAGAGAGAGAGAGAGAGAGAGAGAGAGAGAGAGAGAGAGAGAGAGAGAGGCCAGAAAACCTGCAGGTAAACGGATGGAATTGATAAGGGCATGTCTTCATGCCCCTTACAGTTGACTAATGGTATTGATAAAGTCTAATTACAAATGTAGGATTGATGGTGATGGCAATTCGATAGGTTATCGGGTCCCTTTATATCAAAAATTACCCAATATAGATAATTTGGTGCTCTGGGTATGTAATCAAGGCCTTTTCATTATTCAGACCTGTAATTTATGTGTGTACAGCTGCAGCCTAAAATATTTATGTCTCTCGATCTTAAAGAATTTGGCCAGGGCAGCAACTTTTACTTTTTAGTTTTTGCATGTGGAATGCATCTGGCCCGAGCAACGCAGAAGTCGGTTGCACAATGTGTACAAGTAGGGTGCAGAGACAAATAGCAGAGTGCATATATGATACACCTTCCGCACAACATATTGCAAATTGCAGATATCCTAGCATGAACATCAAGGATTAGCAATATATTTAAAAAGGCTTGGTGTGCTTCTTCAATTACTGCTATGAATGTTTATCCCTGAACTGGCCCTAGCATGCCCTCTTCATCTCGTCCTCACAGAGCAGACGCCAACAGCTCATTTTGCAAGTGGGGTGTGCAGCTCGGCTACACAACTCTGGGGGAACTGTTACTCTCATGCTTCATTAGCCGCCGTGTCCCGAGTGGATGAAGAAAAATATATTCGCTACTGAGGAAGAGCTAGCACAGACATTTCAATAGTAGCTCTTCATCCCATCTGTTGGGTCCCCTGTGCTGTGGATCAACTCATGCCAGCAAACCTGCAAACACGCTAAAGGTCACAAATTTGAAAAGACCCCTCCCCCATTGCTGTTTGCAATCACTATAAACATGGTAAATGGTAAAAGCACTTGTTTTCATATAGTGCTTTTCTAGTGTAGCGACCACCCAAAGCACTTTATAATGAATGCCTGACATTTACCGGCCCACTATGGCAGGACACAAACCTGCTATTGCCTGACTCCCGCACTCTACCGCTGAGCCAATGCAGCTTGATGAAGTTTGATCAACACAGTTTAATTATTTACAGGTGAAACTGCAGATATTCATATGTGACTCATGGAAACCACATCACCGATGTGCAAAGCAATCACATCTGTACAAGATACAGCCTTCTGAAACAAGGGTGCTTTACGCGATAAGCAAAAGAACACAGTGATTTGCAGAAATAGGCTGCGATTTGCGCTGGAGAGATTCGGTGTATAGGAAACAGGCTGATGGCAGTATTAGCTACCAGTGACTATGTAGATAGATGTAGTCTTGTTGAAGCTCTACAGATAAGCCATGGCTGGATCCGTGGGGAAATCATAGACCTGTCTCTGTCAAATAGCTAACCCTGTAGTTTTAAATGGGATGAATCACAGAGTAAATGCTCAGCTCACTGCTGTGATATTGATTGTCAATGGAGGATGTCAGATTCTCTTTCTCAGGTCAGGGGGTCTCCTGTGTCCTCCGACACACAAATCAGACGCTCTCACACACACAAGCCAGGGTTATGGGAAGGTTACTCTTTGGTTGTAATCAGTTGGACTTTACAAATAGTTGTGTGATGTAATAAGTTGCCATATGCCAATGAATGAATGGTCAATGGAATTATTCTTATATAGCACTTTTCTAGTCTACTGACCACTCAGAGACCTTTACATCATATGCCTCACATTTACTGAGCATGGGGGACTAAGGCTGGATGCCATTTTCTTGATGCCTTGTGGTGAGATCGGGCCTGCTACGCCCAACTTGGAGGCATGTGCTCTACTGCTGAGCCACTGCAGCTCCCTAGTACTCCTCCTTAGTAATGTAATATTACCACCCTTACTTGCTTTTAGATGACATGACACTTAAAATGTTCAAGAATATGCAGCTAACAAGGGATTTCCTCTCACTTAATGTGCATAATTATGCTATGGGGTGGTCTAGGTAGGGCGGTGTTGATGGTTTGATCTCTGGCCCCAGCAGAATGTGTGTCGGAGTGTCCTTGAGCAAGACAGTGAACCACTAACTGCTCCCCGAGCACCCCGTGGTGGCTGCACTTACTGCCCCTGTGCAGCTCAAAGATACTGGTTTGATTGGAATCACCTAAGATGATGCCATCAATAGTGTTTATGAGTTTTCTTTCCCTAACATTGACTCAGATGGAAAGCTGTATGCTATGTTGTGATCAGTCGACTCTATGCATAGATCCAATACATAAATAAGAAGTGAGGTACTGTACTCCATTACCATAAATCAACAGACAGAATCCTGGATGCATTTTAAAATGTTTGTTCTAAAGATACAGCCAATGCAACATCGGCCAGATGACGCTGTGTTCCCACTCTGTCCTTGCAGTGTTAATGGTACGTCTACAAAATTTGCAATGGGAAGAATCTAAAATTCAAACGCTCGTGCTTGAGGGTTGAAAACACTTTCCTTGGCCACAGATAAGTAATGCGATCCCGTTTCCTTTGGTGACTTCCAATAATATATATGACTATTTATAAATGTTCAGAGTACAGAAGTGTTGTAATTCTGGGCTAAAACACATCCAGTAAAAGAAAGATGCACAGCGATTGCTCTCATATACTCATAAACTCTACCTTGATTTGCACGGGAAATGATTTCCGGCGCTGCTTGTTTGACGCACAGTATCATTCATTGGGCAAATGCTCGTATTTGAAGGCTTGGCGGGGTGTTTATTGAAGTCCTGACCCTATCCGCTGCTCATTAAATTGATTCATAGATTCAATAAGTGGGGCACAGGCTGCAGGTGTGCATGTCTGCTTAGGCACAAGGCTCAAATCCATCCATCACGCTGATCAGGTATCTTCAACCCCAACTTCATCCAACAACCTTTCAAGACCCCTGCAGATGGTGCTGGCTTACAGCCTGGACAGCCCAGCAGTTCATGCACATGGGTCTAGGCCCATATTACTACGCACCCACACAGATTAAAACGGGCTCAAACACACATATGGGTACATATATGCGCAGACAAGCAGGCGCATATGCACACATGCAGACACAGTCGTTCACACACACACACACACAAATCCACATGGAGGCAAACATACTCATATGCAGAGACATCATCTACACAACACGCACTACTTCAGTTGCACTGCACTAATTGTGCAGTCAGGCCAAGTGCCAACTGGGGTCAAATTGTCTCTGGGAAAGAGATCATTCTTGTTGAGGTGGACATTAAATCCTCAGTGTGCAGGCCAGCAACTGAAATGAGAACTTGATTAGAGACATTTCTTGCATCCTCCAGTTAATCAATGCAATGACTAACGGTCTCTCCTGAGATTGTTTTTTTTTCCCAGTAGCTGGGCTAAAGAGTGTCAGACCTCCCCCAAACACACATGGTTTCATTCTCTGTCTAGTACAGATTAGGCTGTTGGTAAGGCAGCAGTTGGGTAAATGAATGTCCGGCAAGTATCTGTAAGACCATCACAATCCTTCTGTAAGTATGATTAGAAGGCTATTAACCCTCTTTCAAAGTTTGGAGGGTATTTCAATGAGCTCTTGTTAAAGCTAGTGATGTACCAACATTTTAAGCTAATCATTAAAGAAATGTACAAATAACTGTAAAAAATAGTCAGGTGAAAATTAGATAGCTATTTCATCTATACTGCATCAGACGTTGGGCTATACTTTCTGCATACTGGTCTACTCAGTTTGTGGAATTTTGTCAAAGCCACCATCCTGAAAAGTGCAGGGCTATGGTAGCTCAGCAGTAGTGTGTGCCAATAAATAGGGGCTCGGTCCCACCTCAGGGCATCAGGGAAGGGCATCTGGGCTTAATCTCCCATGCTTGGGAAATGTGAGGCATATGTTGTAAAGTGCCTTGAGTGGCTGCTAGACTAGAAAAGCGCTATATAAAAATGAGTCAATTTAACCATTTGTCACCGGAGTTGAAAAAGAAGACAAAAAACAGTAGGTTGTTCACACTTTCTAATGGGACTGAAATTGTTAGTAAGCTAACTAAAGTGAGGAAAAAGTTAGCTTTCTGAATGCAAACATTGATTGAACCGGTCACCATGATGAATGGAGAATTCTGTATGCCTTTGAATTATTCAAACTGTAAAATCCACTTCATGTTAACTGTATAATATCATAAGTAGTTGGCTGCTAAGTGTATAAGCATCTGTACACCAGGTCTCAGCCTCTGAGATGATACACCCCAGTCAAATCACTTCAGGCTACATTATTTGAGGAAGAAGGATTCACGTACACTTGTTGGCAATAACCCAACATATTAACATTTCATATAATTTTTATATCTCAGCAGCGTCGGTGAAATTCCCAGAGCTGCTGTAGATATGTATGTGGCAGAGAGAACAAAAGCAAAGCCAGAGTTTCTGTTGCATGCTGCACGTTGGTAGGCTTTAACACGTCGTGACATTTGCAGAAATAAGATGACAGATGTTTGAATAGAATCTTTGACATAGTTGAGTTGTAAGACTATCATTTAAACATGCAATCTGGATGCCCTTGGACGGTTTGCTTCATACATGTGGATATCTCACATAGGTAAAATAACGGGTAAAAGCATACTCGCCACCTCATCTGTAATGTCACACAGGCATGTAGCCCATCATAAGGATGAGTTGGATAGAACTGGAAAGGTGACCGTGACTGTATCTAGAGGGATTTTTCTGAGACAAGATGAAAAAGAACAAAAGCATCAGGCACTCCAAATACCCGACGGCAAGGCCATAAATGGCCTGAGGCTGAAAGAATGGAACACGTGCAACTTCATTGTCTGGATTATGCGATAGTAAATTAACAATGAAAAAGAATCATGTTTTAAAGCACTTGCGTGATTTATGGTTGTTGCCTTTGCAAAAGAGAAGGAAAGAAGGGTGTCGTCATCTCACTGCTGTCATAAAACCCTCCGACTAGTATTTAGAGCACAGACTCGCCTCATGGCTCTGTTAATTCACTAGAAAATATATCCCTCATTAACAACCTGTCACTGAGTCTGAAGAGGTCATGGACCTTCAAGTTTGGATCATGCTCCCAAGCCACCCTGACACTAGGATTACTATATGAGGAAGTAGTCTGACAATTGCAATTTGTTGACTCCAAAAAGCATCTCTTCACTGTTTTTTTAAACAAAAAATAACATCATTAACTGATGATGATGATGATAATAATAAAAATAATCTTGCCACCAGGCAAATTATCCTCTTTTGTCCCAAGCATTTAGGGGGTCATTGTCTAGCTCAAGGACACTTCAACATGCTTTCTGAAGGAACTGGGGATTGAGCCAGCAATCTTCCGGTTACGAGACAACCACCCCTACCTCTGGAACTATGCCACCTCATAAGAATGAGAGATACTTGATTACAATCTTTGTAAATTTCTGTCCTGACCTTTGATAGGTCTAAAAAAAGCTTCAATTTTTCAATTGCAAATTAGATTCTTATCTATACAATAGCCTAAGCCCAACTCCATTGATAATAATCAGGTTCAACCATATAATTCTGCAGGATTGACCTTGACCATAAAAATATGGTGAAGGAACAGCCAGGCTAAGCCCAGATCTATATCAACAGGGATTATTCCCTAAGGGGGGTTCCTATGGTATGCAGGGGTAGATCTGGTGGATGATAAGCAAATGCTATCTCACTACTTAGACAATAATAAGCCTTTACTTCCAGTGTTATACTGATATCAGCTTTCTATTTACCACAAGATGATTGAGAGGAGATGTCTATTTTTACATTCCTCGATCACTCCCCATATTGTGGAAGTGGACAAGAATGTAGATGGAGTTTGGGGGATTAAGGCTGGATCCCCCTCCTGATGGACCACAGCAAGTTAGAACCTGCAACATCTGATGTGGCAGTTCTCAAAGCTTGTGCTCTAATACTGAGCTACTGTGGCCCTCTTTTGGGGGAAGGATGAATACTGAAAGCTAATGGACCTTTAGGGTTATGGAAAATTGTCATGCAGGCATTGATATTAGATGCCATCAGTTAAGCATGCTTTGCATTGCCTGCTACAAGCTGCAGAAGCCATCATCCTTTCTGCTTTAGCTTCTCACCCGAGATGGATTGATAGAAACACCATCTGTCATTTTCTGTCAAGTGCAGCGACATTACATTTTCACGATGGCATTTCACTGTCAACATCCACAAGTGTAAAGGAGATCCACCAATGACTTTCTCCTCAGACACATCTGCAACAAACTCTGGGGGTGCAGTAATTTGTATAGAGGGAGAGTACTCATCCCTGGGGGTCATCAGTGCTGGTTGTCCCTGTGCTGGATGTGGTATTCCCTAGCCTCACCTGCTGCCTCCTACCTGGCAGGATGTTTAGAATCCTCTGGCAGATGGGGGCTGGTACAGCGAGCTGGGTGAGTCTGGAGTGGGGGTATATCAATAAAATGGACTTGACTTGAATATATGCAAATTCTTACACAGAGAAATGTACTTCAATGTGTGCATCTCGGCTCTCTGTAAGGTTTTTTTTTCTCCCCATCGCTGACATTGATTTGATGAAACAGTGGGGACTTGTCACAGAAAGATGAAACTGTTCATCTGGATACAACATTTATTGAGAGAAACGTGTCATCACTCATCTTAATGTCTCTCACTAAACGTTGTGTCCAGATGAACTGATTCAACTTTCTGTGATTTCCTTTAATGGATTATCAAGCATGGTTAAAAACACAAAATATTATTTTTTTTACTTGGATTCTGTCTGCTTTTTTTCCATGTGGTATATTCTCATAAAATGCCAGCGTAGGCAAAGGTATTGATACAGAGATATATCAACAAGACAAGCTTACCGCATGGAACGTTCATCTATTTTCTATAAATGTTCACCATTCTAATTGCACTTTATAACATTTTCCCAGCATGAGTTTTTTTTTTCATTTTTGAAATCTTTGGTAATATACACAACTGCAATCATTCGGTAGTGTAATTTTTAGGTTTTTCTTTGTGGAAGTTATGGGAGGACCCAGTCACCATTATATCCATAAATATAATTGGTTACAGTCTTGTCTTTCATGACTGGCTGTCCTAACTGAGGAGGGATGTCAGATTCCCAGTAACCAGACTGGAGGCAGTAAGAGAATGTCTCATTATTTGAGATTAAACATTGGTGGGCCATAGTAGGTCAAGCGTTACAGCACATTCCTCCTAATCAGGCATCGTGGGTTCAATCCCACCATGGGGTATAAGGAAGGGCTTCTGGCCTTAATTCCCCAAGCTCCATCAAGGTCTGTGTCCTACACTACAACATGAGGAGAAAGTGTACATCACAGCAGCCTGAATAGTACACTTTCTCAGGAAAAAGAGACAGTGGAGCACTTCCTGATTTCATTCAGGATATATGAAGAGGAAATGGGCAACAATTACAGGTCTATAGAGGGCAGGATGAGTGAGGACTGGGGTTAAACATCTGCTCAAGTGAGGTGAAGCTGTGGAGAGAGTAAAAATAATATTTAGATTTTGGAGAGCAACTGAACCAACTGCAAAACTCTAATAGAATGGGATAGCAGTGGGAGATGGAATTCAGAGGAGGACAGTAGTGCAATTTAAGGGATTCCAACTGCAGTGGAATCCCAGAGAAGTAAGAAGATGAGCAATATCAACAAAGGAGTCGTAATATATA
>OMLC01067924.1:0-10926 GCA_900302585.1 Regalecus glesne | reverse complement strand
ATATATATATATATATATATATATATGTGTGTGTGTGTGTGTGTATATTTTCAAGGAAACCACCAATGGAGGGGACAGTGCTCAACAAACAAGAAAAAAATCCATGAATTCAAGTGATTTCTTAAAGTCTTTGGCGGTTTCATGCATTATGCAACCAGCCAGCTAATGATTGTGTGAGGCATAAAAAAGGCTTGTACTGACAAAGATTTTAAGAAATCCCTCAACTGAATCATGTTTTTACGTGTTGAAGTTGAAGTTCAGGCGTTCTTGAAGATCTGCCTTCATCATTGCAGCTGATAAAACTGTTCCTTTGGTCAGACCACAGGTGCTACATGTGACTAAAGATGCATTCACAATAAGCATTACTGACAGCAATAGAAATAATGGACAATCTTGAGCAACTGGTATCTTGTTTTTGTTTGCTGAAAAAGAATTCCCATCTATTCTCTGGATCACATCGAATTCCCACATCATGATGGAGTCTGTACTCAACAATTCTCAGCTCTGGCTTGGCTTGTGGTAAGGATTTCACACCACTGCAATGGATCATCAGGACCCAGACAACTACTTTAGGTCATCAGTAAGAGGTCCATCGTTACATGACACAATTACTGCCCACGTTGGGGGATGGACACGGACTTAGATGGCCCATCGAGGATAAAGGTCAGATGCCCTTCCTGATGCTTCGTGGTGGGTTTGAACCCTCAACCTCTGGCATGTCCGTTCCCAAACTGTACACGCTACCACTGGGCTACCAGGTCACCAGGGAATCTTTAGAATCAAAGTACTCAACTTCTATATCAAAAAACTTCAGTCAACATGTTGATTTTTTCTTCTTGAGCTAAGGCTTGTCAATGTTGTCTTAGTTTTTGATCCTTAAAATTTGTCAGATTGATGAGACATCAGCTGGTTCCACAGATGGCTCATTAGGGAGTGTCAATCAAGGAGAGGCACCAACTTTCAAATGGCAGAATCAATTTTTGCATTATGTTATCATGAACAACCAAAGACACTCAGAGAATAGCGCAACTGTCTCGCCGCTTTCTTCAGCATCAGCACCCACACTGGCCATCACAAAGTTCCAGATGATGCTTGGACAACTGAAGCTCTCCAGTGACAAAAACTATTTCACTTCAGGCCATTTCAAGATTCCTTGCTGCAGGCAGTGACAGCCAGTGGGCAGCTACGTGTCCAAGCATTTCTCTATGATGACCTGAGGTGAACTCAGAAAATACTCTCTAAGTCTTGGTTTTCCTTGCAGAGCATGAAAACTTGCTGTAGACTTTCACAACAAAAGCTTCTGTCATTTCCTGCAGTGCAAAGGACTTGCTTAGCTGTTTTGAGAATGTTGTGTACCTACATGATGACATTTGCAGCTGTCTTTCACAATAGTCAGATTGAACTCTTTAACCTTCGGATAAACAGAGTTATGTATCCCATAATTAACTGATGCATTGTCTGAACCATATGCACTGATTTGACTGGTGCACAATCCGTTCTGAGACGTCAACCATTTCTTGATAAATTGCCCTGCTTGTGTCATTGAAATCATTATAAAAGTCCAATATACAGTGCTGCATAGCCCCAATATCCAACGCACTGGACAGTGTATGAAAAAGCTTTATGCTGCCTGAGTTTGAGGTGTCAGAAGACACGCTGAAAAATGCTTTCCTTTCAACTCTGCTGATAAACGTTCCTGGCTGTAGGGTGCCAATATATTTCTGCACCGTAGATGAAGGACAGGTTTGGGGAGAACAGATGGAAGTAGGCAACAGACAGCCTGCTACACAGGGACAGCAGCAGTCTGCCCTTGGCAACAGGGAGCAGACTGGGATAAGGTAGCGTCAGGTATCCCAGGGGCAGCAGCCACAGACAACCCCTGGCTGTCTTCACACAACAGGCGCACAACATAGCCAGGTTTGGCTCTGTTGTATGAAGGGAAGCTTGTTCTCGTGATCACTTTGAGGGTATATCATTTTCATTTCAGATTTGTTTGGAATGAATATTTTATATGGCAGCTGCTTAAAAGACTTTATCTTACATGTTTCATTTCAACTCCTCAGTTCTTCCCCTGGGCTATTCAAATCAGGAAAAGGGTTTACCCCATCTCCCAAATGAGGGGCTTTCAGGTAGCATAACTCAGGAGATGGTCAACTAGTGATCGGAAGACGTGGTTAAATCCCCAGTTCATTCAGAAAGTGTGTTCAAGTGTCCTCTAGCAAGACACTGAACCCCCTAACTACTCAAGCCCTGTGATGGAATGGTGACCTATCCGAGGTGTTACCACACCTTTCACTCAACAAGTGCTGGGATCAGCTCCAGGATGACTCCGTGACCCAGCTTTGGATAAGCGGCTAACAATGGATGGATTGTATAGTGTGTCAGAAATTGAATTAAATTAATATCCGCTACAACTCTAAAATTAGCTAGTTTTACATGTGCTCATTAATGCCCCTGATGGTTGTCAGATTTGCCACCCCACCTGTTATCCAGTCATGGGAATGTCTCTTAAAATAACCACTTCCCCTAACTATATGGTGGTAGGTGTACATTTTAAGAGTGCAATACTAAAACAAACACTTTATCTGCACACAAATGCACCAACTCCAACATGAGAGGATCAGGCCAGTAAAAAAAAAATCTGATGGCTGAGGCAGAAGGTTGCACCTCTACAAAGCTTGTTGGAGGAAAGGGCTGTCTGTACAGCATGCCCATCCAGGAGAGCTTGGAAACCTCGTTCTTGCCCTACTCACACAGGGCATTTGAAAAGAGGCCAAAAGCCCAAAGTGCCACTTGTTGTCAGGGCAAGGCTGCTCAGCTGCAGGCTTTACACATACCCTACAGTGTGAGATGGTTAGTTAGGGTAAAGTTCGCCCATGAATAAGTGGTTGACTATGGATGGATGGATCAATTACACTACGTTACCAAAGGACAGCTGGGGAAATTATTGTTGCTAGCCCACTGCAAGGCATCAGGAACGACATCCGGCCTTTCGCCCAATGAAAACTGGAATAGGCTTCAGCATGGCTCTGTGACCTGGTGACAGATAAATGGCTGACAGTGGATAGATGGATTACACAAGGTGGTCATCCATCCATCTTTTATAATAGTGATGCTATGCCTACATCTCCACTCGGCAGAGTGTCAGAGGGAACATTTCCAAAGATGACGTGACTGATCCATAGCTCAGACAGCTTACGGAAGAGGTTTTGTTTACCGACCACTCAGACGCTCTTTTATATTGCATGAAGATGGTTTTATGCAGTGCCGTTGACAGACAGCCCTCTGTACTGGGAACTTTTATGAATTCTAAATATGCGATAAGTCTCTCATGGCCTCTTTAATGATACTGTTTTTCCAATTGCAAATGTTCAGGCTGAACCTGAAGCTCTGATCGACCTGTTTGACAGAACACTAGCATGCAGGTGCAGTGGTCCTGTAACAGGAGAAGGAGGCAGTTTCTGAGTATGTTCATTTTCAAAGTGATCTTTTTTACTGATGTAATTTTCATCCTTGCTTTTACATCCCATGTTTCACAGCCATCCATATTCCTTCTTTTATACTCATACTTTTTATTAATTGTGTGCAGTCAGTCTTCCCCTTTTTAAGTCATGATTTATGTTTTTTGCTGTTTGCTGCTAGCATCTAGCTTCTCTCCTTTTCAATTTTATATCCGTTACTGAATTATAGGGCTATAAACACACACTCATCTGTCCGCATCCAACCGATGCTGCACCAGAGAGGCTCCGGTGTGAAGCCGAGAGATACTTGTACAGCAACCACACAACTTCCGGTAGCTGTTGGTTCCTGGCCTTTTGGAATAGGTCAGTAATGTCATGAGCGGATTTTCTCAATGAATCTCAAACCTTATGTTCATGTGATATCGAAGATTAAGCATTTTTTTCCTCACTTTAAGCCAGGTGCTGAATACCTGATGGGAGCCACGTCTTCAGTCTTCAGTGAGCTGGGCTCACTGAGATGCCAGCAAACCCAGCACCTGCAGAGAATTGTCAAAGTGTCCTTAAGCAAGACACTGTTCTCCTAATTGCTCTGCCCTGTGATGGACTGGCGACCTGTCTAGAGTATTTCAGCACCTTCCACCGAATGAGGACTAAGATAGGCTCCAGTTCCCCCATGGCCTGACTTCAGATAAACATGGATGGATGGATGTTATTACCCTGAAATTATATAAACCTTTTTGTGTCTTCGAATAGTGCATAAAGTAGCCTTTTTCTTTTCAGTCAGGTTTTGACTCCCATGCATCTTTGTGTATTGATTTAATCACCAACTTGTTTTGGAAGAAGAAAAAAGCTTTGTGAAAAGAGCAGGAGACCACTGTGGGGAAAACATGATGGACACGGGTGAGACATGGAGACAACAGCAGAACTGGAGAGAGACGAAGATGAGATGAGGGAAGAACACAATATCACTGTCAGTTCCTCCCTTCAACAGGTTACCGGACAAGACGCGTGTCTCTATCACCTCTACAGAGAGAAGAGATTCAGGACCATGACTGTGGACAGCGCTGTGGAACACACACCATGTGTTTTACAGTAGTCCGTGTATGCTCTGACTTGATAACACTTTCTGACACAGCACCTCAGCTCATCTCCAGAGTTTGCGAGCATTAAAACACAGGCTGTTCTTACAAAAGGGAGTTCGCTTGTGCATAGATGTGCTTTCTGTAAAACCAGTCTTTATCACACTTAATTTGATGAGGTTCTCAATAAAACCACTCTGCGTTGAGAGTAATATCATTAATGAATAATTCATGTCTATGTCCAAGACGGGAAGAGAATGTCACTATCCCCCCCAAAAAAAATATTGTTGAGGGTAAAAGAAAAAGGAAAATTGAAATCCCCAATTTCATAGTTTTCATGTCTTTGTTATTTATTCTAAAATGCAGAAAATATTAAAACAAAGAAAAGCCCTTCACTGAGAAGCTGTCCAAAATGTTGACTGGTGCTACGTATTCATGTTTATTTTCAAGATGAAAAGGAATGTTACTCCCCAGAGAAAGAGCACATAAAAGAACCAAGGCCTATCGAAGTGTGCATATGAAAAGCATGCATCCAATACATTTGATAGTCGACTGATCTCAGATCCTGAACTTCATAGAATTAAACTGTTGAATTGTTTTATTTGCTACACAACCAAGTCTGGCAAAGTTTGTTCTCTGGACTTAACCCATCCTATTGTATTATATTGTATGTGTTGTTTATTGTGCATTGAACGCAGTATCCACGTGGCACTCGGGGAACAGTTAGGGGCTGAGTGTTGCTCAAGGACATCTCAAAATCCTCTCTGTAGGGCCTGGAGCTCAAACCACCAATCTCCAATTACTAGGCGATCACACTACCTCCTGAGCTATGCCACCCCATCCATCACCCTCACTGTATGCTCAAGGATGGGCCTTTCAGGAGAGTTAAACTACAGTAGCTCCTCTACCTGAGGGCTGATCTCCATTAGTACTGATGACAGATGGAAAGTTTCTATAGGTAAGCCTGTCCTTGTTAAAAAAACAGAGTACTGCTTTATCCCAATGTGGTCAATATTTTTAACAATGATATTTTACAAAACTGAAAAATATCAAAATAACTACAGGATCCAAGTTGAAAAAAAATACTGGGGTTTTATCAACGTCAACAATGAATAAAGCTCAAAAAACACATCAAGTAGGCTGCTTTGTGCAAGGTTTTGTATACGTTGGCCTGACACGAGTGTTACAAATCACTGCGGTCTCCACTCTTGATTCATATCCGATTCTTCCAGAGACAGAACTCCGGGAAGGCACCAGGCCGGGATATCATGTCACCCTCCTGTCTGGAAGTCGGTGGCGACCAGCTGGCCCCGATCTTGACCCTGATCTTTTGGTCATTATGCAGCCGTATTGTTTATGAGGGTGGGGATGTCTGCAGTCAGCTCAGACTGAGGAAGTCAGTAGTATGAGTGATGAAAGGCTTCTCTCAATAAACGCTGTATCGTGATGAGCTGGTTCAATGTTTTTATGATTTTTAAAATGACGTTTTTGTATATAGCTATCATACATCAGCCAATCATAAATACGAGGAAAGGAACAACATCTAAAATGGACCTCTCTGTTGTTGTCCAGATAGACTAACAGGGGTACAATTTATTGAGTTAGTGGGATAAGTTTGAGTCATATTATATCAGATTTAAATCCCATTTGTCGTCATTGTCAAACAGCCCATGGCTGACCCATTCCTCTTCATATTCCCATGTGGAAGGTTCACTGTTCATTTCAAGAAGAAATCTTAGTACAGTAAGAATACCCGTTCATAATTCTCCTTATCAGTAATGTGTCAGAGTTGAAATGATAAAATGAAAAGAACACTGTTGGCTCCTCTGCCCAAAATGATTATTCCTAATCCCTTCCTGGATCCCTCTAAAAGAGCTGTACAAAGTCCATCTGGTTAAGTAAACAAAAAAGGGTGACCTCCAAATGGTTGACATACAGCTCCAGGAAAAAACAAAAACTTCAGAAAACCCCCCCAAAAAAACACCACTTGATGGTGATATATAGGAGCACCGATTAAAGGCGACAGCATGACATGTTCCTTCAAAAACATTGATGCAAGTCTTTTACCATTTTCATTTGCAGGAAATGCGTCAAAAGGACACGAATTCGTTTGAAGAAAGAAGAAAAAAACGGGGGGGGTTGGAGGTGATATTAATGCTGTTGGTTCAAGAAGCGGATTTTGCGATTGATGGCTCATAGAAAGCTGCCATCAGTGTGGTGAGAGATGATGGAAGATGAAGGGAATGCTTTTTGTTTGGGTCATGATGGTAAACAGGCATCTCTCTTGTTTTACTGTGACAGTTGTGAACAGTGTAACACGTAGATTGGAACAAGCCTTAAGGATGTTGACAGTCACCTCCATCCTCGCTCTTGTGCTGTATGTGTGCGTGTACACACACACCCACACGCACACACACACACACACACACCCACACGCACACACACGCACACACACACACACCTCCGTCCATCAATTCATTGTCAACCGTTTATCGAGAGTCAGTTCATGAGTTCGGATCCCAGCTGCGCCGTTTTCAACCACAGCTGGAAGTCCATAGTTAGAGGGGCATGCTAGAAATTATAAAGATCAAAAGTAAAAATACATATTTTTTCTACAAAGTAAAAACCACATGTTTGCATAATTGTATTTACTGTCATTTTAGTCATAGTATGTTCCTTTGCTGTGTTCCAAGAATTATTGATAATCAGACCTCATAAAGAAAATCCAAAACATTCAAACTTCCGTGATACACAGAAAGAGATAATTACCAAATAAATTAAAATAACAAAACAAAAGACCTTTGCACAGATTCATTCTTCAGACTGGTTGAAAGTCCTTTTGGAAAAATATGAAAACATACTGCAGGCAGCAGTAGAAAAGTCACAAGATAATCCAAACGTCTTTAACTCAACATGAAATTAACCTTCAAACTAATTTCTATGAACTTAAGAGATGTAGTGTAGTGTTAGAGTTGGTTTCGATCCTATAATTTTCAAATCCTGCTCATCTTATACTAAATTTTATCACAATATTGTATTAATCAAAGGTCTTGAAAGCTAAGTGGTAGGACATTTATATTTGGATATGTGTATATCAATATCAATGCATTGCATATTATAACCGTATATTCATAACTATTTCCTACTCCTGCTTCTCCGCTTCCCATTACCAATAGTCCAGGGACTTCCGTTACAGTAAATCACCCTCCTCTCTGAAACCAAAGCCTACAAATTCCAAACTTCTCTTACTGTCTCACACACAGTATGTTCCCTTGAGCCCATTCCCTTGCTGCTCCTTTAGCTCTTCAACCCCACCATCACCTCCTATCTAACTCAAACTTGCAATTCATCACTCCTATCTGGGGCCATTTCATTCAACTTCAAGCTAACTTAGGTCTGCCTACTGTAAAAAAAAACTTTAAAAAAACAGCATTTAATCCTAATTTATTCCAAAATGTTTTCTCGTCTTGCCATTTCCATTCCAAGATAAAACAAAGAGTAGTGTGCAATCAGCTCTCCTCACTTCCCCCACAGAATGACTGACTGACTACATCTGGGACAGTCTGGGTTGAAGTTGTCGCTCTACACATCACTGTCCCAAAGTTGCCTTCAAGTCATCAGTCGTTCCCCTCCTTGACTCAGTTCCTACACTATTAAATTGACTAGATTCTACTGTCTGATGGATATGGAAATGTTTTGACTTTGCACAAAAACTGATCCAATTGTACAAGAAAGGGAGGACACACAAAGTTTCACTGGGAGCTCAGGTGTCCACCCACCTCAGCTTAGAAATGGGTATTGCTCAAGTGCCTGGGCTTGGCCCACTCTTTTTTACAAAACAACGAAAAGGTCTATCCATACTTGGAGAAGGCTGTGCAGCTGGTCTAGGCCCTAGCTTGCCCTAGACCAGCTGCTTCAGACTTGCTCATTTCATTCAGGGATAAAAAACTTTTTTTTTTGGAGAATTATCTTACTTCTCCAAGTATATTTACGGCCTTATCTCACTATTTGGAAATATCATTTTACTTCACAAAAAGGTGAATCACTTCATCTGGACCTAAAGTTTCATTAACATGAATGTTTCATGACTCATACGGGTGATGACATCTTCTGTCTGAGCTGACTGTAGGCATCCTGTACTGTTCATGAGGGTGGGGATGTCTGCTGTCTGCTCAGACTGAAGATGTTGTCACCTGAATGAGCGATGAAACGTCTCAATATACATCTACATCCTGAAGAACTGATTCATCTTTTTTTGTGATTCCTTTACTTGGAATCTTGAGTATGCATCAAGACATTTTGACTCGATTATTTGTCTCCTATTGCCTTTCATGTGTCTATGGAGATTAGAAATAATTAACATATAAAGGATTAATTTAAATACCTTTAAGGCCGCCGTGTATGCAGAGCATATTCAGATGTATGACTTAAGTCTTGATCCAAAGGGCCATCTGATTCCTTTAGCAGTCCATATCTGTAAAAAAGATAAGCACACAAGTAAGAGGAAGTATGTAAAAAGGTTGCCCTCTCCCTGAAATGCTTCATTCCTCATCCTGCTAAGTGTAACATAAATGTCTACAAGACCATTATGGCTATTGATGGCTTTGACAGGGGGTCATTATACATAGTGTGGGCAGCGTATGCTCTTTCAGTGCTCTTGAAAGTCTGGAGAGGTTTAGACAACTCCCAGAAGGACACCAGTCTAGACATCCTTATTTACATGGGAGTATTAAAATACTTCTGTTTCTCCCAGCTACTGCCAAGCAAGCCTAAATTCCACCATGTCATCTCACACGATATCTAAATTGCTCTTTGTTTATTATGATGGTGCTTGATGCACTGAATTAACCTATGCAGATAGAGGCCATAGAGTATCAGAGAAATAAAGACAGGCAGCCACAAGTTAATTTGTATAATAAGTGATTCAACTGAGCAAAACAGTGCGAAAGACCTAAAATCAATTTTATTTGCAGCTTTGTAGCTAAAATCAGGAACCTTCATCTTAATTTCATTCTGCATTTGAAAGAGTGATCTCTTCCTCATACACCCTGGCTGGAGCACTGCTCCACAATGAATTCGAAGGATACTTGTGTGGGACCCCGAAGCTTTACTGTAAACTCAATAAGAACTAACATATATCTTATTAATGCCATCCCACTGGCTTGAGTATGCTTGAGTATGTGTATATGTAGTTAGTCTCCAGTAGTTATCAGAATCAGCAGGTACAACGCTAAAGAAAGACAGAGATATGGATGGATGATGGATGGGCAAGTAAAATGATGGATGAATAGATGGATAGATAGATGAACAGAAAGACAGACGGACGGAGGGATGGCTGGACAGACAGACGGATATCATACATAGAGAACACGGAGACAATACATTAACAAGAGCTAGTAACCGAGTAGTGGCAACTTAATCGAACTCATACAATCTGAAATACCACAAAGTGCGTTTGACTTGTTCAGCACAGTTCCTATTTATCCGTCACATATCATCAACAATATCTACTCTCTAGGGCTTGAGTTAAGATGAGGAAACAAGAATGTATCATAACACCTGTCATCTGTTACTTAACATGTCCATCAGCCTGGTTTTCACAGCTACTGCTTGCCCAACACTAGTTTCATGGGAAACGCAGAGACATGGCAACGTCACGTTCCATTCATTCCTGGTGACTTAAAATAGCTGTGGAATTGTCATATGAAGAGCCCGTTTAAAGAGGGATTTGTCGATGGGCCCAGAGCATCTGGTGTTTCCTCTGAACGATTTTCTTCCTTTGATGGAGACGTCAAAGGTAAAAGGCCGATTGTAAACCAATGCATACAGCCACACCGAGAAGAGGAGGTTTGTTGACGTGTCCAAAGAGTAGAGGAATAGCATGAGTGGAGATTTTCAGGATAATTCTTTTTCCCATTACTGTGTGAGCAGCATGCGGCTGCCATTTTAGTAAACATTTATTCATATGCCTCTGCACATACACTTAGTTGTTGTTGTTTTTTTTTATTGGAGCACTTCCTGAATTTAAATAACTTGCTGCTAAAGCCTGATGATATCAAGCTAATTTTCATTCCTTAATGAATCTCAGCTGAAATGAACGAAACTGACGTATTCTCCGTCTTTTTATGGAAATAAATTCAGATTAAAAGAATATAATAACTCATTTCCAAGTAACTTTGTTTTTAAAGGGGGACATTGTCAAAGGTATGATAGGTAAAATGAGAGGTCAAGTTTAATGTGTCCCCATCAGTCCTGATGTTGTGGGGATTGACAAAGATTTAAATGGTGCTTGGGAGATTAAAGCCAGTTGCCCTTACTCAACCCTGCGAACTCAGCCTCTGGCTAGTCTGTTCTTGAATTTACACTCCACCACAGAGGTACTGCAG
>OMLC01067922.1:0-11587 GCA_900302585.1 Regalecus glesne | reverse complement strand
GAGAGTTCCCCGCACCATTCACTGGCAAACTCCCCTCCGCTTCTCCGCCTCGTAACATGATGCCTGCCTTCCCCCCTCTGCCTCCCAGCAGGCCGTCTCTGATGGTGCGCTCCATCTGTCGCCCGGCACTGCTGTGAGACTTGATTTGGTGGGATTACTGGCTCGTGTATGGCCACTTAGAGCTGCCACCCTTCTGAGACCGAGACACACGATGAAGCACAAGGTAAGAGGAGAGGATCTGTTTCTGAAGGTCACTTCTTCTCTGCATTCAGGCCCTCCTGTTGTACAGGAGCAGTGAGCAGCTGCAGCGCCCAGGGACCGACTCCAGGTCTTTCCCCTGTGGCCTTGCTCAGGCCCACGGGCAGGAGGATGAACCCCAACATGCATGTCTGTTTGATGGTGGGAGGAAAGCCCTGCAGGGCTGACTGCTGTGCCATGTTGGCAGCCAGGGTATCGTCATGGTGACACGTGAAGAAAGTCAAGTGAAAGTGTTTTATTGACACATGACCAAGGCTGGGGGAATTCAGTCTCTGCATTGAGCCCATCCTGTTGTATAGGAGCACAGAGCTCAAACATACTGTGAGGGGACTCCAGGAGCAGTCAGGAGTTTGAACTTTCTTTCTGCAGGGGCCGGGGATCGAACTGCCGATCTGTGGTCATTAGATGACTGCCCTTCCTCCTGAGCCATGCTGCTCCTAAAGAGCCATTCCCACACTACTGCCAGGGTGCTGGGACCACGCGGTTCTTTACAGGACCTTGATACAATGTGGTTTTAAGAGAACCATTCACTGGAGCTAAGAGGCTTAGCCAAAACCAGCACAATACTAATACTACTACTGCTAATAATGATAGTAATAATATTTCTTTATCAGTCTCACGAGGGGAAACTTGCAATTCTCTGCGTTGAAGCCGTCCTGTTGTATAGCAGCAGTGAGCAGCCCTAATTTGAGCGTCTGTGAAACGGCTAGTGGTTCAATGTCTTGCTCAAGGACACCTCAACATGCTTTCTGTAGGACCAGGAATCGAACCTGCGACCTTCCTGTCGTCAGACGACCGCTCGGAGATTATCCCTCCTCCCCCACACTTAGACGGTGCTAGCATCAGCCAAGCTCAGACGGGCCCGTAAGGATGGCAGATATTAAAACCCGATTCATCACTCCAGAGATTGTTTCCCTGCTTCAGAGGCCAATGGTGGTGTGAGGGACACCAGTCCTGCCGATGCTTGGCATCGTGCAGGGTAATCTTAGGTCTGTGTTGCTGCTTGGCCACTGAAACCCATTTCAAGGAGGTCCCAGAGGACAGTTCCAGTGCTGACGTTGCTTCCAGAGGCAGTTTGGATCAAGCCATTGAGCGTTACAACTCCGGGCAGGTGAGTTTTAGCATTTGATGGTCCCATTCTGTGGTGTTGTGGGTCCCGCTGCGTCACAGCTGAGCTGTTGTCACTCTGAGACATAATAACAGACACAGGGGCGGCACAGCTCAGTAGCCACAGTGCTCCTCTAGTGGTCAGAGGTTGGTGGTTCAATCCCCGGTCCTGCAGAAAGCATGTCGGGGTGTCCTTGAGCAGGAAGACTGAACCACCAGGTGCTCCCTGAGCATCACCACAGCTCTACAATAGGATGGGGTGTTAAATGGTGGAAAGGAACGTTGTTCCTTACTTATAGGCATGTCTACTGGCACATCCCCTCACCTGGCTAACTAATGCATTCACTCACTGTTAGCATCAAGCTTGATATGCAGCAACACTGGCCTTTCACTGACGAGTGGACGGTTCATCCTTCACAGACAGGCGGAGCTAAGCCACACTCGGATCAAACCAGAGGGCCAACACACAGCCGGCTGGCTGAAGAGCAGAAGGTTTCCTTCATGGTGGAGAGCATTAAATCAGCACGTCTCCCTCCCACGAGCCAGAACTGAGGTTATATAGCAGGGCAGGGCTTAGGCCGCTGGATGGATTTGATCTTACCCAATGTGGTTTTTTAAGGGGGGGGGTTCCTACATGTTAAGGCAAAAGACCCAAAGTGATGACGGAGGCTTCAAGGTCTGCTTTAACACCTCTGTACCTCAACACAGTGATTTGAAATAGATTTGTGAGGCGAGCTAGGTCTCTACAGCATCAGCACGACCCTAAGACAGCTCAACTCCAAGCATAGCATAGCGTAGCGTAGCATGATGTAACCACATCACCAGCTACTGGGGCACGGATTAATGGTTTTGTGCCGAGTACACATGCACCAGTTGTGCCACCAACAGGTCCCAGCATGCCAGCGGGGCTTTCGTACAAACCTCAGTAATTCTCCGGGTCAGGATCAACACATCACTGCTAACTATTAAGCAGGCCCATCCAGAACTAAGTAGAGAGAAAGAAGTAAAGCCAGCAAGTACATCACAAAAGGTAGGTGGTGATTGATTTGATGGAAATATAGTGAGTGGACGTATTCTTATAAAGCTCTTTTCTAGTCTAAGGACCACTCAAAGCACTTTACAATGACTGGACTGCCTCACATGTACCGAGCTACGGGGCAGGACACTAACCCACAGCGCCGGACTCCCAGGCGTGTGCTCTACCTGCCGAGCCACCATGGCTACAATCACAATGACTGTCATCTCCGTTGTTAGTGCAGATGGATTCATTTATATGGGTGTGTTTCTATGCTCACAGCTCCATTCAAAGAGGAAAGGGAAAAGGAAAATTGTGCAGTGTAATTTCATTTTCTTTTTACACCAAAGGCATTTCAAGTCAATGGTTTGTTTTTGTTTTTATCACTCAGTTGTGTCATTTATGGAAGCACCGAGAGGCAAGTGAGAGTACAAATTATGGTGAGCCATCTTCCAAGCCTGCTCTAACTCGTCTCCTCTCCTGTCTTTATGACTTCACAACTGGCGGAGATAAAAGACTTTGTCAGAATGATCTTTCTAAGTTCCTTTACAATTTTAATATTTGTGAAAACAGTTGATGAAGAAGTTTTGGCTAGTGGTATATGTTTTTGGCAGGGTGGTGGTGCTACATACTGTACATAATGTGCAGTGGGGGAGAGGGCACATTGGATAGTATATACATATGCAGTCAATGGTCATAAAGATGCTTCTGTTAGTGCCCTTGAACATGACACCGTTACCCCAACTGCTCTGCCCTGGGCTGGACTGGTGGCCTGACCAGGCTGTGTCCCTGCCTTTCACCCAATGAGGACTGAGATAGACTCCAGTTCTCCCACAACCTGATCTCAGATAAGCAGTTGACAAAAGAAGGATGGATGGATGGATGGATGGATGGATGGATGGATGTTTCTTTCTGTGTCTACAGCTGCTGGCCAGTCTGTTTCTAAAGACCTATCTAATGCAGAACTGTAATATTTCTCAGAGTTTTTAATTGTCGACTGGAAGTGCAGTTGCATCAAGTTGAAGCAAACCAAAATCCAGCAGCCGGTTCTGATGGGCAAGCTGACATCTAGCGATACTAGAACCCGTCTCAGTGGACTTTCTATATCGAGAGCCAAGCCAAGGTGGATATGAAGACATATTATTGTGTCAGTACACCACTGGGTTTACTCAAATCTAGGAGAACACTCTGGTGACCGCTCACAACCCTTTACAATGAATGCTTCACATTTACTGAGCAATGTGTTGGGATAAGAACCCACAACAGCTGACTCCTTAATGCGTGCTATAGCCTGACCTTCTGTCCAGCATCGTCTCTGGAGCCAGGTGTGTGGTTCGGTATTTACCAGTGTGAATGGGTTCTGATTGGCTGGCTGCTATGATGTTTGCCTAGAAATAGATTTACACATTACTCAGGCTTTACTAGCAACGCCATTACTGGTGTTTGATCGGTGAAACCAAAATTCATAAACGGCTAAACCACGGATGACTTGTTAACACGAAGGACCTGGTGAGGACTTCACACACAAATACAGCAACACGTTCCCGAATTACTGGTGCGACCCTGCCCAGGACTCCAATCCTGAAAACTTCCTAAAAGCTTTTAAGCTCCTCTCCCATTCAGTGAACACAACCAGCTTTTAAAGCTGCACGGCAACATGACCGGTTGAGAGTATGAACCATCCAGAGAAGCCCTGCACTATGGGAATACCTTGTGAAGGGGGGACGCTGCCACAACTGGCACGGGCTCTTTGATTGGTTTCATGATTTACGTTGGAAGCCCCTCATTATAATGTAAACGTCAAATTCAGGATGATTTGGCCTGGTCTGCACAGACCCGATAAGATTTTCCATTTATGCAAGCTGTTGCAATTTGGAACGGTTGCCATGAAAAAATTGCATTTTGATCAATGGCCCTCTGGCAGTTGGAAGCCAAGTAGACCTGGCTGAGTAGTATTGCGTCACACACAAGCTGAGATGACAAGCTGTGGGTGAGAGACGAAGTGCAGCACATGATTCCAAGAGAATGGAACATTTTTGCGAGCAAGGCCATATGCTAATCTTTATTTATTTGATTTTGGTGAGGCAGGCAAACCCAGACAAACCCAGACGGTGACGAGGAGAACAGTCATCAGCGACTGATGACTGATGCCATGAGCCCGATTGGAGGATTGGACCTCAGCTAAATGACGGGAAACAGTGAATTTCTTGATGCGTGCTCAATAATCCAGGTAAGGGAATCACAAAAAGGTGAATCCATTCAATTGAATGAGAAGTTAATTCAAAAACATGTCGTCACTCAAACAGGAGACGACTTCAGTCTGAGCTGACTGGAGAAGTCTCCTGTTTGAGTGACGAAACCTCTCAGACTAAACAGCGGAATGCATTTTTACGTTTTGAATCTTTCAGCATACGTATGGTTCAGAGTATAAAGGGATTCTGATTCCTATTGTGTCTGCTCATCAACACTATCAAAGAGAGATGGAGAGTACAGGGAGAAAAGGGTTTTAACTTCAGAGACATTGGATTAAAACCAGGGAGGCCGTCAAATTCTCGATGTAATTACCCATCATGCCCCGCGGCTTATACCCCTTAGTCCAGGTGGGGAGATCAAATACAGATCATCCTTCACAAGCCATGTCGTCACGATAAAAACTTGCATCTCAAGGGATGATAAATATGGAGGAATGTCAACTTTGACCCTAACCCTACAACCACCATAGTGAAGGAGAAATGTAGAACTGTTCTTAAAAGTGCAGCAAGCATTGAAAACCAAAAGGGCACCACCTACAAAAACAACTGCACAGCAAAATGTTTGAAAATACCGGTTATGAGGACAATTTCTCTATGGGGACATGAATGAAAATCCATACCGAGTTAAACATCTACACTCACTGCACAGAGGGGTCGGAGTCAGCAGTGATAGTTGTGAAGCCTAGCAGTGACACAGCATAGAGTTGAACCAAAGCACTCACTTGTTTTCTCACACAAATGCCCCCTCACCTTGGAAAGTACATCCTTCTTTTCTGTGATGGACATGTGAGGGCATCCTATCAGTAATCAATGTACCCAGATGGGAAAAAAAATCCATCGAGTTGAATGAATCTGATGGCAGCCTTCAGGTCCTAATCCCCGCACCCCCGCTATCTTTACAATGACATGTCTATGGATTGATGCACATATGTTTCCCTCTGAGCTAATGAAAGAAAGGACACAACCTTGAGATGATATTCAGATATCGTATACTGTAAAGTACTCAGAGGCCATGGTAGACCATGGTAGGCCATGGTGGTAGAGTGTGCATTTCAGGAACTGACGAGCCAGTCTGCAGGTTTGAACCCACCACAGGGCGTCAGAAAGGGCATTCGGCCTTAATCCCCCCAAGCTCCATCTATATCCACGTCCACCCCTACAAAAACTGGGGACTAATCATGACACATAAAAAATCTCCTCCCGAAGTTCCCCAACACCGTATGAAAGTGATTACTGAACTTGAACCAAACTATGAAAAATCCGAGAGCTGCTTCTGTTTAGCACAATCAGTCCGCTTGTGAATCCCTCTCCTGCCTTTTCTGCAAATGACAGTGAGGATTTCTTGTCTTTTGTCGACAAGCTCGACAGTCTAAAGACCAATCTTACCCCCACTGTTTTCACCCCTGCCCCTATCAGTCATCCAATTTTGATATCAGAATTTGCTCCTGTTCCTCTGCAGTTCCTTGTAAAGAATGTAGCCCATATGCACCCCTCCCTCAGTTCCTGTGCTGTAGTTCTGATAACATTTTTTTAATTATAGAATTATAAAACAATTTCTAAACTTCAATCTTTATCCAAAATACTAAACAAAGGTGGACCAAATCCTGGAGCCATTTGAGGGTCATAACATTTGTAATAAATTTCAATCCAACATTTGCCAAAAGCACAGTACTGAGACTGCATTATTAAGCATGACCAAGGACTTTCTCCTGCATGCTGTTAAAGGTCAATACTCTATTCTTATCATTCTAGATTTCACTGCTGCCTTTGATACCGTCTATCACAGCAGCTTACTTGATAGGTTGGTGAACTGGGTTGGTATTTCTGCTACAACTTTAAACTGGGTTCACTCTTATCTGACTAACAGATATTTTAATCATGGATCCTCATCAGCTTCCCTACTGTGTGGAGTCCCCCAGGGGTGTGTCCTTGGGCCAATTCTCTTTATATATACAGACTACCTGTGGGTCATTTGTTTAATCAAGACATGTCATACCACTGTTATGGTCAGGTTAGTGGTAAGATCTGTTCCTTTTAACCCAATAAGCCAAAATCCACTGTCCTCCCTCCAGGATGGCTTAGCTCCCATCAAAGATCGGACGTCTCTTAATTTCCTCCATTGAAACCTTGAGGAACTGAAGTCCTCCGAGAACTTTACCACTGCAGTTGATCAGTTTATTGGTCCACTTCATTTAAACATCAAACCTAGTGCTAAACATATTGGTGTCATCTATGACCAGAATGTGTTTTGATCATCATGTTACTAAAAGAGATATTGATAAACTTTTGCCTTTCAATGACCTTGAAATATCAATTCACACGTTCATCTTCTCCTGTCTAGATTACTGTAACTCCCTCTACTCTTAACTCAATCAAGCCACCTTAAATCCTTCACAGCTGCTTCAGAATGCGGCTGCTAGGTTACTCACTAGAACTAGCCATTGACCCACATCAACCCTGTCCCTTCATCTCTACATCGGCTTCTCATAAACTTAAGATGTCCAACAAGATTTTGCTTAGTGCATTTAAAGCACTGCATGACCTTACCCCTAGTTATATTTCTGAACTCTTCACTACTCATTCAACCTCCCAACCACTCCAATCCTAAAATCGTGGATTTTTATTCATCCCCCTCTCCAACTGTAAAATAAAAAGTGTGGCTGTGCTTTCACAATGTTAGCCCCAGACTCATGGAGTAATCTCCCCCAAAATCCATTAGATTTGTTGCATTTTTTGGACGGTTTTAAGCGGCTTCTAAAAACCATTTTTTAGGCAAGCCTTTTATAGACCTGCTGTGATTGGTTGTTAGCTTGGTCTATTCCTTTGTGTCATGTAAATTTCAATTTCATTTAAGTTATCCATTTACTCTTACTTTTAATGGCTCATGTTAGGTACTTTGTTACCATGTGTTTTTAATAATGCTAAACGTTTTACTTACATCCTCTCGTCAGCACCTTGAAATCCTCAATCCCCTTTACATCACCCCCCCCTGCATATAGATATAGTCCACCTGTGTGCACTTTCCTCCACTCTTACATGTCACCCTGTGTTCCTCTCTCCTCTTGAAATATCTATTCATCACAGGCATACCCCACCACCATCTGTCCCTCCACATCCTCACATTCACACCACCATCATCACCTCTGTTCCCTTCCCAACCCTTCCATTGAACTCCACTCCAACCACCAACCACTCTCTCTTCCCCGGGGTACACTCTCCACCAGTTCACTCAACTCGCTCCTGAATACTTTTCTCTAACATCGTATACCCAACTTCAGAGGCATATGTACTGAAAACATCATCACTACTTTGATTTCCAGCTTCGTATTCATCGCTCTGTCCGACACACACTTCACCTTCAACACACTCTTCCTTCAGATTTACCCCCACCCCATTTCCCCTCCTATCTCCACAATGCTAGAACAGCTGGAATGAACCCGTTCCAGCTGTTCTCTTGTACGCATGGTATATCTACCTCCCTTCTTTCCATCAGATCAGCCAGCTCTCTCCCTTTACCAGTCATAGTGCCAACATTCAACGTTTCAACTCTCACCTCCACACTCCCACCCTCCCTTCTCTCCCAATGCCTTCCCTCTACCCAACAGTAGGATACATGTCAGCCCCCTGCTACCCAGCAGTACAGGTCGTGGTCATCGGTAGCCTGGGCCTTGAATGATCCAGAATGGAAATCTGATTTATGAGCCGCATATTTGATTTGGCGGTTTCACGCTGGACACTCTTCCTGACACAACCATCCCCGCTTATCTGGGCGTGGGACCAGCGCTAAGAGTGGCTGGGTTTATCTACTAGCTTGGTGTCTACCCACGGAGCCAACATGGAATCTATTTTGGCACAGTGAATTTCTGCTGTCAGTCCGACTGGTGGAGGCAGGTTGGCCTGCTGCTGTCCACTCAGCTCCTGCTGTCCACTCCTGCTGCTGACAAACAGCTGTGACAGGCAGAGACGTCCAAACACAGTCAGCTGATAAATCGCACAGTTCCAACTTTCAGTGTTATGTGAACCTATCTAGGCTGCAACTGTCTACGCTGGCTCTCCATTTCATTTCTCCAAATGGGAATGGGAAGTGAAACCAGCTAAACAATACATGAACATAATGTTAGTTTTCCTCTGTGTAGGTTACTTGTCATGATGTCCAATTGGATTGTGTTTCCTGGGCGTTTTCCTTCTGCCGCAAGCTACTACTAGTGTTGTCATGGACACGCTCGTGTGTATGTCTCAGAGTTTTGGGGAGTGAATCAGCAGCACGAAAATTGCATTTATCCCATGTCAAGCAAGATGGATGATGTGTGTCTTATTGTGGAGGTGGAGAAATATCCTGTGCTATATGACCCCAGAAATCCTTTTAACAAGGACAACAAGAAGGGTTTGATGTGGAATGTTGTAGTGTCTGTGCTCGGATAATCAGGGAAGTTCTACTTCCTCCTAATATTTCTCATTTCAAATAAACAGGAGGACAAATCCGTGTGGATTGGATTAGAGAATGCCTGCACGCTGCTCACGTCTCACATCTTGCTTCTAATGGGGTTCCATGTTGGAGCATGTGATGTGTTTGAGTGTGTGATTTTTCACAAGTCTTGCCCAGTGTGTGTGCGCAATCGGAGCCATCGGAGTTCATAGTTGTCATAGCAACACCCTCCCCCTCCGAATGCTCTGAGAGAAAGAGGGGTCTGCTCGGAGCTCGTTGTGTTGGCGACTGAACACAAAAAGAAGAGCAGGTGGGTGACTTTGGAGATGGGCTAGGATTAGGTTGCCCACCTGATCAAAATCTAGACCCGGCATTGGCATTATTTTCTGGGCTATTTTTCTATTGGAAGGATTTATTTATTTTTTTATTTACCTTCTGATTGGGTGGACAAGGAGCACATTTAGGTGGGCTGACCCCACCCCTGGCCATGGTTGCCACCATCCACATACATCATAAAACGGACATTCGTACCACAGTCGGAGACACTCTCCATATAATGCTATTGAGGTTTCGACTGGATTGCACCAACTGTGCTGCGGCCAACATATGAAGGAAAACTTCCAGCGGTAAAAAGTCTGACATGTGATGCCAATGTGGTGATGCTTCTATGGGATAAACTATTAGTGTAAGTGTAGAATAATGTTGTGATGTAGATTAATATAGTTTCGTCTGCAGGTACTAGGATGGGTCTGATGAAGCCATTTTTACAAGAGTGCAGACTATTTATTAGTAAGGTAACAGGATGTGAGTGACAATGGCTGCTCCACCTTGTTTGCAGTTGAAGTAAATCAGTTATAACACCACTATTTCCCTCTGCCTCCTACATCCAGCTCTATTGGAACATTACAAAACGGATTGCCTCGTGTGACAGAGGCAATTGCAGAGGACAGAGGGAGGTGGAGATGATGATCCGCTATGGCAACTCCCAACAGGAGCAGTCAAAAGTATTAGTCGGAGCTAATTAGTTTTGCAGCAACAAAAAAGTTGTTGTCGTCGTCGTTTTTAGCTTGAACAAAGAAGGAGTTGAATCTGATATCGTACACTGTAAAGTACTCAGAGGCCATGGTGGCTCAGTGGTAGAATGTGCATTTCAGGAACTGACGAGCCTGCTGACGAATGTCCACCACATATCTAGGAGCTAACGTCAATGAAGAACGGACATGGGCTAGCACCACCACTGGTGTTCAATGTCAAACCTCCTCGGACGTTAGCTGATGCTCGGTCAGGAGCAGAGAGACCGTGGAGGATTAGCTGTAGAGATATGTGCTGACATCAGTACAGAAAGGGGTGTGAAGAATACTCAGACCCTTTACATAAATAAATGTCTCAATACCACAATATAGAAATACTCGATCTTAGTGAAAGTCCTGCATTTAGAGTCCTAATTAAAGCTACAGTTAGCAATGTTGAACATCCCAAATCCCTCCGCCTTTCTCTGCCAAGTCCCTCCCACCAAATATACGCATCACATGCAGACCCGAGGTGAGCACACGCTTCACTGGGGTCCCTTCATACTCTGAAGAAACAGTTGCCCCCAACCTGACTCGTCATTATATAAATTCACACTCAGCCTTGATATCTACTGTCAGCACGTGGCAACGTCTCTAGGTTATCACCTGATGGTCACAACTGACCAATGAGATGCAAAGGTTTTCAAAATGCCATAATGAAATCTACATTACTAGGAAAGCTCTCTGAGTGATTGGAAAAAACTTAATGAGCTTTTCAGCGTGAAACAATAATCCTCGTTCCGCGGCACGGAATCCTTTTAACTGCGTTACTTAACATGTCAGTAGAATCCACGCTCAATGGAGGAGAGAGCAAATCCAACAGCAAGCCCAGCCGTCCCTTATGGGGGTTCAGTCACTCAGGAACCATCTTTCACACCCTGATGATTCAGTTACCCCGATGAAAATGACTCATTCATCAAGAACAGACTCTGTGGATGAGAACAGTGAGAGAGAGCCAACAAGAGAGAGGAGACCGAGGGAAATAGTTCAACAGTGACGACTGAAAACAAAACAAGCAACACCATAAAGGCATAGAGGGGAAACAAAGTACAACAAGGGAGCGAGAGAGGAGTCAAGATAATGAGAGAAAGCAGAGGGAGACAGATGAAGTAAAACACATTAGGGATGGAGAGAGAGAGAGAGGGAGAGAGAGAGAGAGAGAGAGAGGGAGAGAGGGAGAGAGAGGCAAAGAGAGAGAGGGAAAGAGAGAGAGAGAGAGAAACAGAGAGAGAGAGAGAGAGACAGAGAGACAGAGAGAGAGAGAGAGAGAGAGAGAGAGAGAGAGAGAGAGAGAGAGAGAGAGAGAGAGAGAGAGAGAGAGAGAGAGAGAGAGAGAGAGAGAGAGAGAGAGAGAGAGAGAGAGAGAGAGAGAGAGAGAGAGAGACAGAGAGAGAGAGACAGAGAGAGAGAGACAGAGAGACAGAGAGAGAGAGACAGAGAGACAGAGAGAAAGAGAGAG
>OMLC01067913.1:0-11050 GCA_900302585.1 Regalecus glesne | reverse complement strand
TCTTCATCTCTGTGTCTTGTGTGTCTGCATGACCTAATGTGCCCCCCCCCTGCCTTTGCCCAGTTAGAACTAACTGATGCCTCACACAACCGCCCCAGCATGAGTCTGCTGTGTTTGCATGCTAGCCTGTTGGCATGTCCACGCTTCCCGCTGGCTTCTCTGAGGCCCCTACTGCATGTTACCCACTTGAGTTTCAAAGGGTAAGCGTGTGTCGCTAAACCTGCGTGGGAATGATTGAGGATCTAGTGATAATGCATGACTCTGTCATTCATAGGTGATCCAGATTTCCGTTGAGCAACGGACCGTGTATTTCAGATTAACATCAGCTGTTTTGGAGACTCACCCGCATTAACGATAGACACGACTAGAAATTGGTTTGCTGGTGTGCTTGCAGTTTTGCTTCATGGTTTGTTACTGACATCTCAAAGGGTTGAATAGGCTCACGTATCTCTCGTATGAAACACAATGCCATGAAATGTCCATTTGAAATGAACTCCACCCCAGTGTGTGTGTGTGTGTGTGTGTGTTTCTCCATGTCAAAGGCAGCCTAAGCTGGAGCATGTGAGTCTTAACACTGCCTCTGCTTTCTCAACTCCACAGCCCTGTAGAAGGGATGCACACCCACCTTACTGCAGTTTAGTACTCGCATACTTTAAACTGTAAAGCAGTGAGACTCTATGGTTTTAATTGTCTTTGTCCTGTAATTCAAGGGTTGTTTCTATTTAAGTCAGCCTTAGGATCACACTTGGTTTGAATTACACTTCGTTAAACCCCATGACTCCTATACGCCTTGCCCACTGGCCGTGGACGTGGGAAACGCTCCACACAACTGAGCACAAACAGCCTATTGTCGAGATCAGGGGTTGGAAACCAGGATCAAGACTTCCAGTATGAATGTGGAGCGTTAGCCCAGTGTTCCAGGACATGTGTGATGCTGGCCAGTATGAATGTGGAGCGTTAGCCCAGTGTTCCAGGACATGTGTGATGCTGGCCAGTATGAATGTGGAGCGTTAGCCCAGTGTTCCAGGACATGTGTGATGCTGGCCAGTATGAATGTGGAGCGTTAGCCCAGTGTTCCAGGACATGTGTGATGCTGGCCAGTATGAATGTGGAGCGTTAGCCCAGTGTTCCAGGACATGTGTGATGCTGGCCAGTATGAATGTGGAGCGTTAGCCCAGTGTTCCAGGACATGTGTGATGCTGGCCAGTATGAATGTGGAGCGTTAGCCCAGTGTTCCAGGACATGTGTGATGCTGGAGGTGTGTCGTGCTAGGGCGGTGTTCGAGTTGACCAAGAGGGGACGTTGGGAGAGACTGCATCTCCCCTCACACCCGAGCCCAGTGTAGTGGAACTGGGATATAAATCACCATGCCTAGTGTTGGCATTAGTCTACGCGGCTCCTCTGTGTGAGCTAACACCGTGAGCTGGCTGAAGCCACAGGCCCTGGAGCAAATCGTTTGGTTTCTCAAATGTTGGGCCACTGTGGCTCGTTACCAGTTTACCGTCCGTCGTAAAGCACTTGTGAGCAGACGGTTTGGTGTTGGTTAGATAATGTGGGTCGACATGAGTGCTGCTGCCTCTGCTCCTGGTTCTTAGTTGCATTAAGCTAGGTAGTCTTCTAGATAGTAGTTGTCTAGCTGCCATGTCTCACTTGTATCTTATTTCCATCACCTGGAACCTGGTGCTGGGCCGGTTCGTGTTCTGAGAGCCGGTTGGGTTTCTACAGCCAGGAGTTTGCTCGGGAGCAACGTAATTACGGTACGTAACACGTCTGTGTACGTCTCCGCTTTCCCAGCGACACTAGCACCAGGTTCAAAGTTCAAACATGACGACGGCAACAACACAACATGGTGGACGAACTCCTCTCTCCAGAATCTTCAAATACCTGCTAGGTCCTTGAAGCCGACTCGAGTTTTCTCTGCACCTCTTCAGATGACCATGATGCCAGGAGACAGGTTTTCTCCTCTACGGACCACTGCTGCTTGATTTTCAGACCATCCAGAACTCACTTAAATGTGTAAGAATGCACTGAAGCCACCTAACCTGATACAGATTACATACTGGTAATGTCATGCTTCCTCTAGTACTATGTGTTCATATCTGGGAACAGCTGGTGGCATCCCACCAGTTGTGTAGCACTCAGCACGCTGCCATTGCTGTTCTTTGTTTGAACACTAGATGGGGCTGGGAAACTGCATACAATCTGTTGGACAGTAGGATATACTGCTTTGCTCTGTGGTGGTTCATATGCTCTGAAGACCAAGTGGTACACATTCCAGAGTGGTGTCCCTTTGTTAGTCTGGGATGTCATGTGGCTGTTTTGACTGACTTGGCAATGGAGCTACAGGACAGCCTTAACATTCTATATCTCAGCTGGTTTGTAGGCTTGGTCGAGGGGCAGAGAGTCAGGATGTTTTGCGTTTCCATGGTGCTCAGACAAACTATGGGGTCATCAGTAGCTAGCTATTTGGTCACTAGCTGGAGTCTGAGTTGCACTAGCGGGGTCCTCTGGGGATGGGTGTATGATTTTGAAAGACCCAAATCCCCCGATGATCCCAGGAAGATATCTGAAGATGTGTCCGAGAGCATCAGCAGATTCAATTGGATTCAGTTTCATTCAGCAGATGCTTTTATTCAACATCAAGTACATTTGCTAGTTAGATACACTGGCCAGGAAGCAGGTGTACAGATGCCTGGGCTGGTTTTCTAAGTGCGAGAAACACAGGTGTGGTATTTGTGAAAGGTCATGGGTCACTCAGATCCTCCCAACACCTGTAGAGCTGGAGAAGGGGCCACGCCATGTTGATTCTAGCTGCGGTTATCTGTGCCTCATCTTAGATCCGGCAGTGGGGGCTAATGAATGTTGAGCATGTGATAATTGAGAATTGATGGAATGAAAGTGTCAGAGTGAAGGGAGGAATAGCCACAGCAGATTGGTCAGTTCAGTAAGATGCATTAGCTCACTCAAAGACCCTCACTGACACTGGTCAATAATGGAGAGAAATGATGAAATGCTGTACATTAAAGTAAGTTGCAGGGAATTCATGTTGTTACACCAGTCACACATCAGTCCAGGGCCGGTCTGAACCAGCTGTACTCTGCACTGTATGAGGGCCTCTAAGGCGGGCTTTGTCATTGGGTGTAAGGCAGGACCTGTGCATATTTTAGAATTTATTTTCAAGTCTGTTCTCTTCATTCTCAAGGTTGCCCCCTAGAGCCACAGCATTATTACAGCTTGAGCTCAATCAAGCTGTGATAATGCTCATCAAGCTCATCAAGCTTAATTACAGGCTGACATTTGTAGGGGGCGGCATAGCTCAGTAGGTAGAGTGGGGGTCTGGCAATTGGAAGGTTACCGGTCCTGCAGAAAGGATGTTGGGGTGTCCTTGAGCAAAACACTGAACCCCTAGCTGCTCCCCGAGTGCCACATGGTGTCTGCTCACTGCTCCTATACAATAGGATGGGTTAACATGTAGTGAATACCAAATTCCCCCTTGTGAGACTGATAAGGGAATTTTTTTTGTACAAAGGATGAAAAGATTATGTGTCATTAAAAATAATTTTCTAAGACCCCCCCAGTAGGATTATGGATTTGACTATGGTACGGCTGAATGACTGAGAACTTTAATTAAAGTAGTCTTAAAAGCCAGTCCCGTGTGCTTAGTGTGTGAGATATCATGTTGTGGTTGAGAGTTAACAGGAATTTCAGGACTAGACTAATGCATGTTTATTAGCTGATGCAGAATCTATTCACTGCCTGTCAGATGAGTTGTCACTTAGAAGACCGATCTCCTCCAGACTGTTGTAAAATTACAGATCTTCCTCAAGTACCATGGAAATTGAGGCCACTACTAATTTCATGCAGTTGCTCTCTCTAATAGCTGTTCAACATAGACTCAACATTTTGAGGAACTTCCCTTCAGAAACGACTAATATTGACCTGCGTGTCTTCACCTTACATTGACAAGTTAAGCTCCTTTAGGTTTGAGAACATGTCTTCTGCCGGATAAGCACGGTGGGCCTGCCACACTGGGTCAGCAAACGGAGGCTAGAGCAGGGCTACTCAACTTAACGTGGCTCAAGGGACACACAGAAAGATACAGCAGGCCGCAACTAACTAGAGGGCGCTAGGCTCCACCCCCCCTGCTGGAAAGTGTTTCTGATGTTTCTTTATAGTACATTCCACAGCTAAAAATTCTAAAATAAACAATAATTGCTCATATTAAGTATTTTGTGTGTAAAATACATAATAATACATTGTATATAAGATATATCATAGTTTGGGAGAGATAGGGGCAGCATGACTCAGTGGGTAGAGCGGCCGTATGGCAATCGGAAGGTTGCAGGTTTGAGCCCCGCACCTGCAGAGCAGTGAGTCGAAGTGTCTGTGAGCCGTTTCACTGATTGGTCTGCCTTGTGATGGACTGGCAACTCTTCAAGGGTGTGTCCCCGCCTTTTGCCCAATGAGAACTGAGATGGGCTCAAGTTCCCCCGCGACCAGAGTTTGGATAAGTGGTTGACGATGGATGGATGTTTGGGAGAAAATGAGCTTCCTCTCCATCCCCTCTCTCTTCGTCCAGTCAGTGAACAACGTAGCCAAAGAAAAATGTGTATGGCAGCTTAAATGTATCGGTTTAAAAAAAACGATAAAGTTTTTGAATTCGTTTTCACATTCAAACTGAAAAGGGACATCAGCTGACTTCAGCTGCGTGGCTTTGGCTGACGAGCTGCTGTTCCTCAAGGCCTGTGGTACAGTAAGGACGAACAAATGCAAATGACCAGATTAGATCACATGGAATAAAACGGGTATTGGTTGAAAAGAATCTTAACGATTTTTTCAGGCTCAATAATCCAGGTAGTTAACGAAGTCAATATAGTCTCAGGTCATCTGGACATAGACTTAAAACAAGACAGGAGTACGTTTCAACTTTCCTCTTAATGTCATTCTCAGCTCTCTTTTAAAAGGGAGCTGGGTGGGTCTCATACTGGACTGAGAGCTGAGGACGACATTCAGATGAAAGTTGAAACGTACTCCTGTCTTGTTTTAAGCCTATGTCCAGATGACCTGATGAGATTGTTTTGACTTTGATCTCAACAATTGTAATGTGAGACGGTTCCCTATTCATGTAGAAATGTCATAGTCTGGTCCGACAAATGCCTTTACTAAAAATGATAACCAAACTGCTAAAAAATTAGATCGACTTTTATTTTTAGTAAAGTCCTCGACTACGTTTTAGTGTGCTAATAATTCCATATGAGAGAAAACATATGGTCGTTGGAGGACATTACCCTGGTGATGATTGATGCACTTCCACGAAGCCATTTTGCTAATGGTTGTACAGTGGGAGACAGTAATACATGTGACTTCCTCCTCTCCCCCCGACTGTCTCTATTAAAAGTTATTATAAAGTCAGCAGATCCTGTAGATGCAGGTATCCCTTCCCGACAGATATGTGCACATCTTGTTGCCAGCTCTGAACATTTTGGTCCACTTGCAAACAAAAGTAAAAATGGACTGTTGTTGTTTAGGGTCGGTTGCAAAACAAATGAGAGAATATTTTGGCTTGGATTTAAAAAGCCTGCTCACCACTGCAGAGATGCACGCCGTCTGGATCTCATGAAATGATACTCATTTAGAAATCCCAGGCTCAATTTCCTGGACTATTTACTTTCTCCCAAACTGCCTTTCTGTCTCTCCCTAGAGGGCTACTGATTGACGATGAGCTATTATTTCAAGGATCCCCATAGGCTCTCCAACTTCTAAGTAAAAATGACAGGAAACGGTGGCTAAACAACAAACTGATATCTCCGATTCTGCACCACATCTTCCCACGCATGAGCCACAGCTGAATGTCGTGGAGAGAGGAGTTGTTTACTGGAGGTACACTATAGAGGCACCATGGGGAGCCTGTTGGATGCAGTTCCAGTTCCACATTTGGTTGTGCAAAAGAGAGGGGATGTAAGAGGAAGATGAGCGGGCCAAAATCCTTGAAAGCTGCTTACATATGCACCTAAAAGAGTCTCTTTCATCTATCCTCTTTCTCTATCTTTACCGTGTATTTCTGTCTGTTAACATCTTTTTCCAGATATAAAGTTGAAGGATGATTATGGGGGTGGCATGCCTCGGTGGGTAGAGCGGTCATGTGGCCATTGGGAGGTTGTTGGTTTGATTCGGGCACCTGCAGAGAAGTGGCTCAAAGTGTCCTTGAACAAGACACTGTTCCCCTAACTGCCTTGCCCTGTGATGGACTGGTGACATGTCCAGAGTGTGTCCCGGCCTTTTGCCCAATGAGAACTGAGATGGGCTCCAATTCCCCTGCGACCCGACTTTAGATGAGTGGTTGAATGCGTCATTTTTAAATTTAAACATCTATGAAAGTGTCTCGTAGGAATATTCTACTTTCAAAACAATCTATCTGAATTGATTCTGAATGGATCTGTTTGAAATCAAATCTGAAATGTCAAGTCTTGCGATTTCAAAGATGATTTCCAATATGTTTTTCCAATGTTCTCAAATTCAGATCCAGCATCTTCACAAGCTTCACATATTCACGAAGCTTGATTCAGGTGCCGGTCCTTTTGGAGCACAGCCATGTGGTCGGACAAAGGGGATGACGAACAGGGAGAGCGATGCAGCCCAGCACATGGTTCTTGATCAGAACATAGGGGGTAGGATGCTGTTATTTGGCATGATGTCAGGAAGCCGTGATAATGAGATGATGAATGTAGTCATGTGTATCCGAAGGTTTCAGTGAGCCGGTTAGACACGTTACAGACGCTGAAGTGTTCACCAGTACCTTTAATGGGTGGCGGAGCGGTCGGCACCGTTGCCTCACAGCTAGAAGGTCCTGGTTGGAATTGTGCACTAGGTGCTTTCTGTGTAGAGTTTTCATGCTGTCCCTGTATCTGTGTGGGTTTCCTCCGAGTGCTCCGGTTTCCTCCCACCATCACAGAACAGACATGGAGGGATTGATGATGTAAATTAGCTGGGAGCTATAATCTGGTGCAGCACACTGAATGGTGACGTTCATGTAAAACGCTGCACATGGTCCCTTTAGGAAATGTACTTGTGGTAGTAGTTGATGGGAACAGTGGAGGTTTTGGGATTGAATACATCCTAGGAATTGTTTTTTCTTATTGTTCTATGTACGTACGGCTATGTAAAAGTATTCGTTATGGACGGTTCATTTTAGCTATGGATGTGTACGGATCTCTAGATAATATGTAATGATGGCTGCAAACTGTCCACAGTACAGCTAGCCTAATCACAAAGCTGAAATATTAATAGATTTCACTCACACACACACATGCAAATGAACAGAAGGTTCATTTGCATGTGTCCGCGTGCAAAAGATTCACTTAATAGTACACGTTAATCTTTAGTGCACATTCTGGGCCAACAGATAAAGTCATGCGTCAGAAAGTCTATTGTCAGCACGTGTACCACAGTAGAGTTCCTGCTCTGGCAGCCTCTCCATCCTACCATTTGCAAAGATTTCTTGGCACCCGAAAAGAGTAATAGGACAAGAAATGGGCCCAAAATGATCGGAGTTACTGTCATAATGCTCTTTCCCAAAGGGATGGTTTCCTTTTTTTGGTCAGTATTAAACCAGCCAGGCTGAGCCTCGCTGGTGTCGGTCCTTTGACCTGCACACCACCACCCTACGTACGTGGGATATGTACACCCACACTGAATGTGAATCCGTGCGTGTCCTGCTCAGCCGGCTGGGTGCTGAAAAGTGCTCCTCTGCCTGCCCCTGATCCTCGCTTTCTCCTGTATTCGGTCCTTATCAGTGAGGACCAGCCACGTTCCAGTTGGCGTACTTCCATGATGCCCTGGTCATGCTGCCAGCGAGGGGTCTTAAGCTTCATCTTCCTCCTGCTGCCGCCACTGCTCATGTGCATGTGAAGTGGATCTGAGAGCACAGCCCTTAGCAGGGATCATGGTGATCACAAACCGATGCCCTGATAGAGCGCCTAAGCTCTCCAGATGCGGTTCTTTAGTTTGACACACGTGGTGACGTTGCCTTCGTTTGCATCGATTATCCACTGTGATGACTTAATTGCGTGGTGCCTGCCGACAGTCAGACAGGTCCCAAGGGAGAAGTGGCTCTTGGCTTCATTTGCTAGTGAATTTAGATTACGTTCTGGTGGGTTTTTTTGGCATATGATGGAAGGACTGTTGGATTATACCATTGTCATGAAACTAACCCCTCAGTTGCTCCATCTAGGCCAATGCAAAGTAGTGAGGGTGGTGATAAGATGGTAATAAGTGACCTTGGTTTGACAGATGTCTCTTCAGTCAGAAGCCAACTAAATATCGGGATCGTTCTCTTCAATTCTCAAATGAATATTTCTACGACTCATGAGCTCAACATCTCTCCAAGCTTTCTATTATTTCATTTCAGATGTCACTTTCTCTGCATTACGGCCACACCTTTTTAATGCGATTAAGCATTTGAATGAAAGCGCATCACAGCGCTCGTCCAGTAGCTGGAAGATTGGTGATTCGATCCCTGGCCCTTGCAGAGAGTGTGCTAAGGTGTCCTTGAGCAAGACGTTGAACCGCTTCGAGCTCGGCCTGTGAGACGGAGTGGCGACCTGTCTTTGGTGATAGGCTCCTCTGTGGCTCTGCAACCCAACTCTGGGTAAGCGGTTGACGATGGAGGTGTGGTTAGATTTACCTTGGGGTGGCCGAGTAGTTGGTGGTCGTTTCGTAATCGGAGGGTTGCTGGTTAGATCTCCAGTTCCTCAAGAAAGCATGTTGAAGTGTCCTTAAGCAAGATGCTGAAACCTTCGCGGCTCCCTGGGCATTTCAGCCGCTCCTGTAGGACGGATCGAATGCACAGAAAAAGATCATTGTAAGGATACAATGACCAACGGAAGTGTCTTTCCTTTCTGTCAGGGGTAGGGCGCACATCTCCATGTCGGGCATCGTTGGTTCGATCCCACAGCAGATCATCGGGAAAGAGTATCTGGACTTAATACCCTGTGCTTGGTAAATGACGCATAAGTACTGTTTAGAAATGAGTCCGTTATTCACTCCTTCAGAAAGCCGTCAGTTTTATTCACCTGCTTTATGTCTCTACGTCACAGTGGAGTTCAAAGACCCCTCGTACATAAAAACACACATTAGTTGCATCCCAACTCGCATCTACGTGCAATTTAGAGTCCCCCACATATCCGCCATAGATGTGACTGCAGAGGAAACTGAAGCACCCAGGAAAAACTCACGTGGAGTCCAAGGGATGCGTTCACACTGTATGCTAGTATCTAAGCTACCATGCTGCCCATTTCTCTTTATATCTATCTACTGCATTGTCCTCCAAGGGACGGCTACCAAGATACGCCTTTCCAATAAGAAGCTCATTTAAATGTGATTAAACCAACAGGCTTTACTGTACCCCAGGCTCATACAAATCCCATCTGCAGGGTATCACCGCAGCAGCATGTTTTCCTTTCAGCCGTGATTAGATTAGTATGATTTATCAGTTTCCTTTGTGGCCAGTAGCAATTTGCACATTGCTTTCACTTTCCATATACTCTGAAGAGATCAAAAGTATCGTTTGTTTTATTGATATTTTCAACAAGTGTCATGACGGTGTCAACAGCTTCATGTAGATTCACTGACGGAGCTACAGAAGAACTAAGAGACCATATGGAGGAGGAAGTGGAATTCAGTTTGTTAATGCAACTGTTCCCCAACTCTGACCTGCCAGGTCCAGTTATCTCTTGACGTAGAGCTTCTCAAAGCGTGTAAAATACTTTGACAGTACCTCTTTGACAGTACCAGACACTCCACAACTTTCAGTCGTGAATAGCCGTTAGTTATTTAGTAGTTTCTCCTCATCCAGTCATTGAAGGAAACTTTTCTTTGTTGTTCCAATAGTTGAAACCTGTTTCTCTCAGGTGTGTGTATTGTTCACATGTGGTGAGGAAGTGTAGCTCTGTCTCAGGCTCACTGAGGGGGCAGTGGGAGCACAGCCTTTGTTCTGCAGGCAGACAGGTTTGCCTGTGTCTCCCCTTCTCAATAGCAAGGCTGAGTAAAGTCTGGTTTTGTGAGTGGACCCCACACCTCACTGCCATAGAGGGCCATTGGTTCAATGACACACTCCATTAGTTTAACCAGGTCTGAATTGGTGTTTCTGTTTGTATATTTTAATGTCATAGAAAGCCTGTCGTGCTTCCCTCTCAGCTCATGAACTGCTTCATAGAAATGTCCATGTGAACTGGTGGTTAGTCCTAAATAGGTGCAGTGTGTGCAGGGCTCTACATGTTGTGTACCAATGGAGAACTTTGGTAGGATGTCCTGAGATCTGGATCTTTGTTGGAATATCATGATGTTGGTCTTTGTGGGGTTAAGGGTCAGGGCCCAGGTCTGGCAGTAATGATCTAGCAGATCCATGTTCTGTTGTAGGCCGTCTGCTGTGGGAGACAGCAGAACCAGGTCATCTACATAAAGTAGACCTTTGACCTCCTGATGGAGGAGACTTACACCAGGGACAGAGGACTTCTCTGTCTCGTTGTTATTCACTGTTTCTCCCTCACTCTACTGTCTATCTGCCTCCCTCTCTGTCTCAGGGCACAGCTATTAGCTAAGTGAAGGGGATGGATGGGTGTGAACCACTGTGTGATAGCATCTCCATCAGAAACGGCGACGTTGAAAAATGGCCGGCATTTCTGTGATGACAGCACAGCAAAACACACACACACAGACAGAGACACACAGAGGGCAACAAAGAGAAAAAAGACATTTAAATAATCTATTGAGGCCGAGCGGTCATGATAAACGATGGGAAAAGTAGAATCAAGTAGCTATCGATGCAGAAAATGAAAAAAGAAGCTGAGAGGAGTGAGGAGGCAAGGAGAGCAAGAGGGAGGAAAGAGGGAGTGAAGGAAGAGAGCAGGAAGACCAGGTCAAATGAGGAAGGAAGGGATAGAAGGATGGATGGACTGATGTGTTTGAGCCGCTCCTCTGCTCGCCAACAGGAACCAAACCCCAACCGACTCTAGAGACTGTGTCTGACTGTGTGTCTGACTGTGTGTCTGAC
>OMLC01067910.1:0-10853 GCA_900302585.1 Regalecus glesne | reverse complement strand
ATATGAAAATATGATTTTAAGGCATATTAATATAATAATAATGTTTCATCATCTTTGGACTTGATCTTTGTCTTGTCTTGTTCTCACTCAGTTACTTGGGCTACCGTCTGCTGGGTAGCGCCCTGCCCTTGCTGACCTTGGACCAGTTAAAGGAGGTGCTGTCTAGTGAGGTTATGAAGCACTATGGGGAGCATCTGATGTCTGCTCAGGTTAGTGCCTCTCTGTTGGCTTACAGAGAGAGTAATCTTTCATGTTGTAACTGAGGATCTCTGCAACAGAAACACTTTATTCCAGGCTTTGCTGGTGTCTACACTAGAGCCCTGCGCCATACTGTTCTCTTAATCCTGCTCCCATTGGATTTCTGACCATTAAGGGGCAGCAAAGCTCAGGGGGTAGAGCAGGTCATCTAGTGATCAGAAGATTGGTGATTTGATCTCCAGCTCCTTCAGAAAGTGTGCTGAAGTGTCCTTGAGCAAGCAACTGAACTCCTAAGTGCTCCCTGGGTGACTCAGCCACCCTCTGCTCCTTTACAATACGATTGGTTAAATGCAGAGCACGCATTTCATTGTGTAAGAATACAATCACCAAATAAAGTGCCTATCCTTTCCTTCCTTTATTATCGCCTTCTCCCGCAATATGTTACACTTCCATCTGCTCTCACAGTATGTGTCTGTCCACCTGCACCTGCAAACATTCTGACCATTCAAGCCCACACAACAGTTTCCTTGCTTTTGTGTCTTCTTCACAGGGAAAACACATTATTTTACTGTGTAGCATTGAGAAAGAGGCGTACATCTGTTGTGAAATTATGTGTTTTGCCTGCAGTGGCATAATGTGCTTTACTAAAGCACATAAAAACATCCATGTCACCCACTGGGCTCTGTAGTATTACAAATACCAGCTTTGAATGTCTTTGCAACTTTATTTGTTGACTGGATCCTTCTGGTTAGCTCTAGCTAAAATTCTGAGACCTAGGGTTAAGACTCCTGCCTGTGTCCCAATTCAAGGCAATGGGAAATAATGAACTGCAGTTGGTCCCTGGGCGCTGTACCATAGCTGCCCACTGCTCCTATACAATAGGATTGATTAGATGTAGAAGACACATTTCATTATAGCCAAATAATGTGTACAACCAAATTAAAATGGTTTATTTCTTTTCAAAAAATGTGAAGTTTCCATCTTTCTTTTCCTAGAATTTAAACCGCTTCAGACTGGCACCAGAGATGGACACATTCGTAGCAGACTTCCTGAAAAGCTGCGCAGACCCCGAGAAGCAGCTGGCTGTGATGTTAGGCTTCTCCAAGCTCACCAATCAGGGCTACCCGGTGGTCCCCTCAGTGTGGAAGGTGGTGCAATACCTGCAGCCTGTGGCCCTGCAGCAATATGTGGACTGGCTGAAGACCATGTTCCTGCAGCCCCAGCTGGAGAACTGCGTGGATTTCAGCTCACGTAGACAGAAGGCCAAACAGGAAGAGAAGGCACAGTGAGTATTACATAGGCGTATAGAGGTTTTAAGACCAGGGCTCTTAAGGAGGAAATAACGGGGTGAAAAGGTGCAACTATTCCCAAATCCTCTGTCAATTGTAGATATTACTATTGAATGTCCAGTCAATGGCTAAGTTGCATATGAAACCATATTTTGTTGTGTTGTTTGTTCTACAATTGCACTGTTTATAACGGTGGAGATGCCTACAGTCAGCGTTGACTGAAGATGTCCTCTCTATGAGTGATGAAACGTTTCTCTCAATAAGCGTGTTCAGATTAACTGATTCACCTTCTTTTGTGATTTCCTTGTCTGGATTATTGAGCATGCATGTGTTGCTGACTTTTTCCTCTCAGGGAAGACTCTGTCCTCCGTCTGCGGAAGTGGATCATTGCCAGGCTCACCTCCATCATAGAGAATCAACAGGTTCAGAAGGATGAGGATCTCGTCAAAGATGTGGCCAGGTCAGCCCCCCCCCCTCTAGCGCTGTTGAGGACTTGTTGGTTCTTAGTAAGTCATGACTAATAGATTTTACTGTCCTGTCACTGTTCCAGGTTTGTGTTTTTCCATGCATTTTTCAAAACCAAGAAGGTCACTTCAGACATCCCAGAGACCAAGGGTCAACTCTCTGTACCACTGGAAAACCAAACTAGAATCATTGCTGTCAACTCCTTCTTTGGGTGAGCACACTTACTCTGACAATTGCTAATAACTAGGCGGAAATTGCTACAACACTCATCATATAAAATACCACTGTAGGTGACTGCTTTCTTAAATAGCCCTATTAATACATTGTATTACATGCAACTTTTTGCACTGCAGGATTTAGTTGTTAAATGGGTTGCACGTCGTAACTCCTATCTATCCGGCCCACTGGGGTTAATGTCTCGAGTCAAGTTTGTACATTCAGAGTATGATATGGAGACAGATGTAAAATTCTGGTTTTTGATGGGGATGCGGGTTTGTCATGAAATATTGACTGTAGAATTGACCCACCAGATTTCTAGTGTTTTTGTTTTTGAGTTTAATGCATGTTAATTGTGTTGTTTTGAAAGTATGAGCCTATGTTCATCTTGGTTTACTGCAGTGCATCTTTACAATATACCTGCTGATTTCACACTTTCCTCCCCTCAGGCTCCTCCAGCATTTGTACAACATACCATTGCATAGTGACAAGATTGAGGTGCCAGCTCGCAGTCAGAGGCGCTCTTTGGGGTTAATGGCCGATGGCACGATGTGGATTCACTGGCTGGTGCGATATGCCCAAGTACTCCTCAGCCAGCCAAAATATGTTCTGAGTGCTCAACCTTTCAACCCTGAGCAGAAAAAAGCCTGGGACAGGTATAATAAAAGAATTTCATTAAATTGACATATGGTAAACACACATGCTGCATGTTGCTACAGCAGAATGAAGATGAATATGCAAAGGATATTAAGCTAATTAGATATTGTCAGGATATTACTCTAGAGGCTTCAAAACGGTGCAATTTTGGCCACATTGTATATTACAATTTTATATTATGCCGCACTACAGGATTAAGGTAAAATCTTGATGCATCCCCCTTGTCAGACTAAGTTGAAGTGAGACGATGCATATTGTGATTTTAGTTGAATGACAGGGTGATTGATGTTGACTGATGGTAATTCCTCAAAAAAAACAAAGGCAACTGGCAGAGATTCAAAATGATTGCACAATAAGATAAGATAAAATACTCCTTTATTAGTCCCAGGGGGGAAATTACGGTGTTACAGCAGCAAAGTGGAAAGCACAGAAAGAGAGGCATGAAATCTAAGAACATGGGGTCTCATTTAAGATGGAAATGTTTAGACCCATAGAACTTCCCCATTTGAGATGGTGTTAAAGTGTTAACTCAGAAGTATTTCTCCATCCAGCATGATTGAGTCAGTGGCCGAGCTTGAGAAGAAAGCCAAGAAAGGACCCACCCCAGAAATCAATGCATTTCTACAGTTATTCCTATTGGTTGGGATGCAATTATTCAAGGTAAAGCCTTTTGTATTCTACTTTTAAAACAAGCAAATAGGTACAACCTTTCAAAGGATTGGAAATAAATAAAATTATTCAAAATGTTGTCAAAACCCCTTCAGCCATTCTAAAGGCATACTTTCTGAAGCTTTGAGTGGTCTTTAGACAAGAAAAACATTCAAAAAATGCAGGCCACTCACTATGGAAACTGTTATTCTTAAGTCATAGAAAACAGCCAATGATTTGCATCCAATGTTGAGGGAAAAATATTTTTTTCATTTGACTTGGAAGAGTTTCTACCCAATGAAACTTCTTAACTTATTTTACTGTGTAGGCCCCTGAGGAAGTGTTGGACATAATGAAGGACCTTCAGAATTGCATAGAGAAAGCTGAAGAGAAGAAGTCCAAGAAGAGCAAAAAGAAGCAAAAGGGTAAAGTCTTCATGCATGCTCAATACACAGAAACTTGAATCACTTTATCCCTCATACAGTGGACATCTTCAGTCTTGATTAACCAGAATTAAAATAGCAATGTGCACCATTCACAGAGGATCGATCCTTAATCAAGCTATCATTGTTTTCAGTTGCTATGCCACTTGTACTGTTTATGAGGGTGAGGATACCTAGTCCGTTGAAACTGAAAAGATCATTTTGATGAGTGATTCTCTCAGTAAGCGTGTCCAGATGAACTGTTTCAGCTTTTTTTGCATAAGGATTAAGGATTAAGTATTAACAGGGATAAATCACAAAAAGAGGTGAATCTGTTCAACTGGATGAACAGATTCAACTCTTTTTGTGATTTCCCTACCTGTATTATTGAGCATGCATCAAGATAACAGGGATAAAGTTACCGACCATGAAGTGTCTGGATGATGTGTGCTGGGAGGCAAGAACTGGTTTTGTGCCAGATTAGGACCTTTTACAATACTGAAACCAAACCAGCCTCTTCTTGCTCACATCAAGCCACTGTGCTGCATGTTCATGCTTTTGTGAAGAATCAATAAATATGAACATAAAAAAAGAATAACTATGGCAGTTGTAAAGATGCTTTCAGTAAGATTTAGGACAGTTTGAATTTTAGTCATAATGTATCTGTAAATATTTGTTACATTGTGAGGCAGATAAAAATTCTGATATTTGATATTTTTCAATTTCTTTTTTAAATCTGTCAACTCAAGTATGTAAAGTATTTCCTATGCCCCCCCCATACAAAAAATCAGATGTGCTGGCTCAATTTTTTAATTTCATAATCTCCCCAACTGCGGTTCCTCCCACAGTCAAAGAAGAAGAGGAGGATGAGCCTCAGTGGGTAGAGGTGGTGGTTGACATCCTGTTGTCCTTGCTGTCCCAGCCCAGCCGTCACATCAGACAAGTCTGCAAAAATGTCTTCTCTTCCATCTGTCCCCATGTCACAGCCACAGCCCTCACTGCCATCCTGGATGTAAGTGGCACACTCGGGAACACAAACTAATAACAGAAATGGTGTCTACCAAAAGAAAGGGCTGTCTGCCAAACCTTGGTTTTGTTGTTGCTGAAGAATCTGGTGGCCCCTTCAGTTTGTTGACTAATTCATATTGTTTTATTTGTATTCTGCATATGAACAAAATGAATCATGTGCTTGGTCAGGTTTTAGACCCAAACAAGGATGAAGAGGAAAGCGCTCTGGTGGTTACAGATGACAACTATGACAAAGCGAAAAAGAAAGCAGCAGATAAACAAGATGTGGAGCTAGAGGTCTGTCCTGCTTTGATTATGATTATGAGCATGTTACTAAGCTTTATATTATTTTAACTTTTATGTTTGCATGGAATTTATTGACACAACAAGTTCCCTTTAGTGTTTGAGGTTTCTCAATTCAAAAACCTGTCAATTCAACCTCTTTTCCATTTGCCTTTTGCTATCCCAGGAGGAGTGGGAGTCTGCTGAATCGGACTCTGACTCTGAGCAGGATGATGAAGATGAGGAAATGGAGGAGGATACGGAAGTTGATCAGAACTTCCGTCTGGAGATGATGAAAGTTCTACAGAAGCAGAATGCTCTGGTGAGTTCTTCAGGATTTCAGGGATGACTGATTAGTGTGACTTTGTCAGTGTTTGTGTGACTTATTTATAATATTTCTTTCTCTTATATACTGAGATTAACTATTTATTGTAACTTAAGTTTTAGATTTTTTAAAAAAAGCCATATTTGAATAACCAGTTATGCCCCATCTCATACCCAGGCCATAGAGGACGATGGCAGTGATGCTGAAGATCTGGATGATGAAGCCATGATGAAGCTAGACAACAGCCTTTCAATCCTCTTTGCAGACCAAAAGAAAAAGACCCAGGCTAAGAAAGATGAAAAGGCTAAACTTCTTAAAGAGAAGAGTATGGTCCGGGAGTACAAAATCAAGGTATTCTACTAAAGCTGTTTTTTCTTTTTCTTTTTTTTTTTTTGAGTGCCTGAGTAAGTGATGGAATTACACTTTTGGTCAGTTGGCCAAGTTGAAATTTTGCAATTTGCCGATTTGTTTTCAAAATGAACGGGTGTGTATAGCTTTCTATGAGCTCATCAGCAATTCACAGAGCCGATGTCAAAAAAGGCACGTTTTAAAGAGTTGCACAAAAACAGCCATTTAATAAAGTAAGCCATGCTCCATATGCTAGGTTTCAACCTAATCTAGATTTTTTATGAGACCATATGCAGCGTTTTACATTTATGTCACCATTCGATGCGCTGTACCAGATTACAGCTTCAAGCCAATTTGCATCTGCAGTCCCTTCATGTCTTTTTTGATGGTGGGAGTAAACTGGGGCACATAAAGGAAATCCACACAGACATGGAGAGAATATGCAAAGTAGACACAGGAAGGACCTGGTACGGGATTCGAACCAGTGTTGGCTACTGTGCCTTCTAGTCTGGCTTGTATTTTCCCATTATAGTAGTTTTGTGCAAATAAGATAAATAGGTGAGGCAGATAAACATGTAGATGGAACAACAACACTAAATGGGCTGGATTTAAAATCCTTAGTTAGATCACCAGTAAGCGCCAGAGACAAATGTTTAATGTCAGAAATATTCTCTGTATAAGACGGGCCTGTCCAGTTTTTTGTATTTTCCAGATTCTTCTTCAAAAAGTATAAATTTGTGTATAAGGAAGTGTAGCTTTCAACTTCATTTTAACCACTTTAAGGACTCGGTGAACGTTGCATTGTGAATTAGCTGATTGAAAACCTTGTTTTCTGTTGAATAGTGCTCATACACATGCTTGTGGCCCTCCTTTTATCATGAAATCTTCTTTAATCTTTTTTGAGCTTTTCACACACTTACTAGTCCATTCCTCTACTTTTTATTATTCTCTGGTAGGTGTTGGATCTTGTTGAAGTTTTTGTGACCAAGCAGGCGGGTAGCCCTCTGATACTTGGCATGGTTGAGCCCTTCCTGACCATCATTGAGAACGGCATGAGTTCTGAGAGTGGTCAGCAGGAACAGGATTTTCTCCGGAAAGCTGCAGATATATTCAGGTAAACCCAGACAGAAACATATGCACACAGTAAGCAACTAACTGGTGCTGAGTGTCACTGGATTATAACAACACACCCACAAACATTTTTACATTTGTTAAAGAAAATCTTCCATACAAAATTCGTAGAACACTTTTTTCATGAAATATAACACACTTTAAAAATTGACTGATAAAACACATTAGGTTGACTTTAGAATTACCTATAATTCTAACAATTTCGTAAGCAAATCATATTGAATACTTTGCACAGGAACAGCTGATCTCTGACAGACAGGCAAACATAAAATGCATTTTTTAAACCATTTCATGCTCTTATCTCTGCCAGGAACCAACTATGCAGGTCCAAGGTCTATTGTAGGACAGCTGGTGATAGGCAGGAAGAGCTCCATGACCTAGTGGAAAAACTAATGACCAAGGCTACAAGACAGGCTGACTCATCACTCTCACTCTACTTCTTCAGGTTAGCAATCGGTACACAGAAACAATTACCGCTAATACTCTGGTATGATCTTGGATCTGAATTTACACATCAAAAATAGAAAATGTATGTAGACTTGCAAGCTCAGATGAGGCATAAATTTAATTATTTATCTATATATGTCAAGTCACTATTAATGCAAATAATGTTTGAATAGACAAAATGTATTTTTCCTCCAGTGCATCTTTGTACCTAGTCAAGGTACTTAGAGGAAGTGTTCCTGCAGCTGAAACTGAAGAAGAACATGGGGGAAGTGTTCCTGCAGCTGAAACTGAAGAGGAAAAGGCTCGAGATACACCTGCCTCAGAAGACGTATGTGTCAGATATGTCTTACTAATAATTTGGGGCTAATTTAGGCTTCTGAGATTTGCCCAACTTGACTTTTACAGTCGATGGATGTTTACAGGGTGACATTGGGAACCTCAGCCACTCTGGGCCAGTGTATCACTAGCGCAGATAAGATGCTTTGTGAAGGCTATTGATAGAGAGACTGAACCCATGCTGAATAAGTGACCTGCATCATAACACACTACATCAATTCTCTAGAATGTGTGTGGCAGTGATCAAAGATTGCAACAGTAGTTGAAGAATAATAATTGAAATAATAATTGAATGATTCTTATGTGATCAAGATAAACCTTATCAGAAAACAATATGCTAACATATTCACCTATCTACATGAAAACTCAATGAAGGCTGAAATATGTGCGAAACTGTTTAAAATTGTTTAAAGGTCATCCCTCTGTTTTACATTCAGTTGCGGTTCATGGGGAAAGTGGATGTGGAGCGTGTCTCAGCCATTTTCAGAGAGGCCATGTGCTCTTTTATGAACAAGAGGAACAGCCCTCTGACAGGACAGATGTTCAGTGACTTATTCACCAGATTCCCTGTAAGTATAGTCTGGTCCACTTTAAAAACCTACCATCTTATACAGAGCTTTCATTATATGAGCTAAATGCCTATTCACAACAGAAGGTATCTTCACAGGTTATGCTTATGTTTTGAATAAGATTTATTAAAATAGCTTATTTTAATATTTACAGAATAAGTCAGGAATGTAAAAGCCTCTGTACTTGCTTTGAAAAATGTTATTAAACAAAACTCAATTGGGATGTAGTGTCTAGTTAGCCTTGTTGTACTCTGGATCAAGAGTACTTAATTTCACAAGTCTTTGATTAAGTCTTCCAAACGGTGTTTAAAACTGATTTGGCTTGTGTCATATGTCAATGCCAGGTTCTTTGTGTCAACCTTGTGGACATAGCCGTGCAACACATCACATCTGGGATCAGAGATCACCAACAGGTAAAAACAAACTCCTTAAAACTCACATTTCACACCATGTTTCAATCCATCCATTTAATGAACTTCTGTATGTTTGTGTGTGTGTATATTTCATTATCTTTGGACGAAATGAATCAAATACATTTTCACATCAAATATTCTGTTTTTGTAGTTGACTGTGTGTTTTGTGTTCTAGAGCCAGGCCTGTGTCCTAGTGCTGCGGGCACTACAGAGCAGAGAGGTGCAGCAGTTGTTGGCAGGTACCCCTTGGGCAGATCTCTGTCAGAAGACCGTGAACCAGTTGGCAGCAGTAGGTCATCCCACCTCAGCGCAGCCTCCACTTGAGAACAGAGCATCATTACTGTCTAGAATTTCATAGCATGTTAATGGATCATGGTCTTGAAAAGTTTCATACAGTGTTTTTTTTTAAGTATTTGGGGTGATGTTCGATATCTCATAGGGATGCCATTAATAGGATGACTTTATCCTGTTAAGTAAAATAAAAGATAAGTGGTGCAGCCCTTATGTACCTTGCAAGTTACGTTATATTGATTCATTATTTTTTGTTGTGAGTGAGGTACAGATATAGCAATGCATAACTAAGTCTTTTAAAGACACTATCCTAGGATTTGTATTTATGAGGAGAGGGGGGAAAGTACATATTTATAAGTGTTGCATTTACATAATACTTTAAAAACTTTGACTTGAATTTGTTTTATCACTGTGCTACACAATCTACGGCTATGGAAAACCCTCATCATCCTTTTATCATGCTGCTACATGATGTTTTTATTTATTTCGGGGGGGCAGTCACCAAAGGAAATGTGCTAAATCATTTTCACTTAATTATATTGCATAGTGCCTGTGTTTTTGGCATATGGGCATTTCTGAGATGCTTCTTTTTTCCAATTTGCACATGACTTTTTTTCAGTTGATTTAACTTAAGCATTTCATCTCATGTTGAATGTATTTGTTACTACAGTGGTGTTGCTGATAAAGTTTAATACAGATGTGTCTACTTTTTCAGACTCTGGATAAACTTGGCAGTTCTGAAAGTAAAGCAGTTCAGGAAAAGGTGATCAAAGCCTTGGAGCTCTGTCAATTCCTCACCAAGCACATTCACCGTCAAGTAAGTCAGATCAGTTGTACGCAGTAGAATTCCTTGATGTAATTCAAACTGAATAAAAGCTTTCATATGCAGGCATTGTACAGCTTTTGTTCTTTGTGTTCTTGCCTGGATCCAACCATTTGATTTGCTGTCAAAGGGGAGCAGTCCCAGACCCCTGAATTTAGTAAATGAAATGTAAAATGTGGCTATGCATGACAGTGATGTATAAGGCTGGATCCAAGCAATCCGTGTGCCTGCCATAACCTTGGTTTTGTGGGAGTTGTCAGTCAGACTCTATGTTGATTGATTTGTCTTTCATGGGTTGTATTTTGTAGAAATTGTCTTTGGACCTTGAACCACTCAGGATTGCTCTGCAATCCCTGACTGAAGTTTTCACGTTCAGAAAGACCGGACACCTTGAGGACATATACTGGACTGTCATGAAACACTTCGGAGTCATGTGAGTTACTGTGTCAACATCACTTTTCATATAATGTATTTTTTATCCAAGATTATAGATGGTATAGATCTGTGTTACTGAGCCGCGGTGGCTCAGTGGGTAGAGTCCACACCTGGGAGTCAGGTGAAGCTCAGTAAATGTGAGGCATTCAATGTAAAGCACTTTTAGTGTTTGCTAGATCAGAAAAGCGCTATTTAAGAACAAGTCTATTTACCGTATCAATAATGTAGTCTTTCCTGTATAGTTAAAGCTGTTGCAGGGAGTCTGATTGTTGTTGACTTTGTGCACCCTTGGGGACAAATGCAGTAGTGCTTTGGATAAGATTGACTTCATTTGGCCTAAGCAAAACCTCTGTTTGCAAAAACCCACATTTACCCTTTAGCAGCTTTTCCACTTGTTTTTGAAAAGAAATAGGAGCAATGTGGTGATTTATAAAATCAGGTGTATGCAAGATATACATCAAATAGCCAAAAGATTATGTGTGTGTGTGTATATATATGCGTGTGTGTGTGTGTATATATGTGTTTATATATATATATATGCATACACATA
>OMLC01067909.1:0-10674 GCA_900302585.1 Regalecus glesne | reverse complement strand
TGTATTCCGGCCGTTTTTCCCCGCTAGCGGGGGTTGACCGGTCCATGGATTCGTCTCCTCCAAGTCATTGACTCTCCATGAATTTTGTTGTGGAGCGAAGTTTTTATGACCGGATGCCCTTCCAGACGCCAACCCTTTAGTCGCCTCTTACGACACGCAGGGATACGGTGGATGAATTCTGACCCCCATCCACAGAGGGGAGCAGTTAGGGGAACAGTGTCTTGCTCAAGGACACCTCGACACGCTTCTCTGCAGGATCGGGGATCGAACCCGCAACCTTCCGATTGCCAGGCGACCGCTCTACCAACTGAGCTATGCTTTGGTTTTACAGGGCAAGATATATTCTCCCACTTTTGCCTTGAGAAAGATTAAGTTTTGCACACAAATATATGTTGGACACTGGAATTAACATACATGAAAATTAGTTTAGTGGCACTTATCTGTAAGCATGATCAACTGCCAGAAGCACACATGGTGATGTTTTGTGCATGACTCCATTTCTCTTTATGTTTGTCAACAATCCTATTATTTAAAAGATAAGGAAATTAAATAGAGGTCAGAATACTCTGAGAACTCCTTACCTTCACTTAAAGACGCGTAGATGTTAGCAGGCAGGCAGGCAGGAATTTCAGTACTTTGACAGCCTTATCATGTATTCATATTTTGTAATATTTTCATTTGTTGATATTGTTTCTATATTTTTAATGCTTTTTTATTTTCTATGTTTCTCTAGTTTTTAACTTTTCAGTTTTGTGCTGTAACACCACAACTTTCACCCTGTGAGACTAATAAAGGAATATCTTGCCTTATCTTATCTTATCTCATATCTTGTTTCCCTAGGCTCGTCAGAACTTTGGTGTGGCAGAACTGGACGGGATGATCTATGTTCTGGGAGGAGAGAACCAAGAAATGGAGCTGGTCTCTGTTGAAGTTTATGACCCTCATGTCAAGACCTGGAAACCGCAGACAAGAATGACTATGGTCCGCAAGGTAGGAAACATACTTGTATACATAGTGCACCAAGAGCATGCAACATAAAGAGGTGAATGCATGTGAACATAAAGAAAGGTGTTTCTGAATAGTTAAAAGCTTTATATGTCATTATTTTTAACCTGTATATTCAGTTCTGTTCATAAAGTACCAATATATGATTCTATTGTAAATTGGATTGGCTTGTTCTTAGCACTCTGCATAGAGAGTTTTTCCCAGTCAGTCATTGGACAATGGGAAATTATTAGTATAGTGCATTCATTACTTCTCACAATCACACGATATACTATATCCATTTATATCTATGGTCCTTGAAAATAGGGGCCACAACCCACTACAATACTGAAATAGCACTGGGCAGCAAGTGTCAAAGACTCAAGATTCAAGAACTTTATTGTCATTGTGCAACCACAATAAATTGGAATTCCATGAATTGGAATTATGTCATTTTCAAATGGTGCACATAGAGAATAAAAAGACAGAGAAAGGTAAGAAATACAAAATATGAGCAATATAAAGTACATTTAGCTATAAAGTACAATACAACTTATGAGGTACAAGAACATCAACAAACATGCAGTAAGCGTGAGGTGGACAGATGGAGTGGTTTAGCATGACATATGAGAAAATGTCCCAAATGTTGCACCTAACCAGTGGTGGCACGACATCCTAATTGATATTTTCAACTTTTAAGTCTCATAACTCTTTTCTTCAATCAGATTGGTTGCTATGCCACCATGAACAAAAAGATCTATGCAATGGGTGGAGGTTCCTACGGGAAATTGTACGACTCTGTGGAATGTTTTGACCCCAAAACTCAGCAGTGGACTGGTCTCTGTCCATTGAAAGAGAGAAGGTAACACATCAGATTTTGATCCCTGTCACTGTTAAGGGTAGAAAAGAGCATTTGATACTAGATAACTTGTACATACAATGTAAACATAACTTCAGCCAAATCCCTATTGTCATGATTTAATTTTTAATCTTGGTTTTTTTGTTTTTTTTTTTTTGGGGGGGGTGCTTACTCTTAACTATTTATCAGTTTTGATTGCACTCATTTTGTTTCCCCTCTATAATAGAGGTATAAAGTGGTGCACTTGTACATACTGTGCAACAGGAAGTGAAACACATCTCCAGAATCATAGTTGCGCTGCTAAGAACACTGTTTAAGTTTCACTTTCCCCAACTTCATATTCAACAACTTATATCATCAGAGAAAGATAAACCTGTTATGAGAGAGTGAGTTATTGTCATTTCATATTTATTTATTTGTCACGGATCGACCCACATATTATACATGTGAACAGACACCATTGAAGGATTTTAACACTAACAGAGAATTAGATGATGAGTGATCTTTTTGAAGACTGGATTTTGAAAATGACCTCTTTTTTTAAATACTTGAACTGACAGGATATTAATGTGTCACCCATTAAGGTTTGGTTCTGTGGCCTGTGGTGTTAGTCAGGAGCTGTATGTGTTTGGTGGTGTAAGAAGCCAAGAACATGATGATCCTGAGCAACGACACATGACCACCTGCAAGTCTGAGTTTTACCATGATGAGATGAGGAGGTTGGTATGAAACTATAGTTAAAGTAGAGGTTTAGTTTTTGTGTATATGTGTCTAATGATCAGTAATCAGGTTCCTTTAAGGACTGTCAGCTTTGACACCAAAGTTTTTATTTCTATACAATTGGCACCAGCCTCCCGGTATTTGTGGTAATGGAAGATATTTGTTATTAAAGTAACATATGTCATTTGTTCATCCGTTAAATAGTTTTTACAATTTGTTCTTTTAACTACAGCTTTGCACATGTGTAGAATGGTTTTGCATGTCATGATTAGAGAAATGGTAAAAATTATTGTCCTATTCCCATCCTTGGTGCTAAATGCTTATCTAGGTGGATGTACCTAGATGACCAGAGCCTGTGTATTCAGACCAGCTCATCGTTTGTCTATGGAGCAGTGCCTATAGGAGCGAGCATCTATGTAGTTGGAGACCTGGACACTGGTCAGATACCACACATTACAAAATAAAACAAAACGTCACCTGTTTGATTGACAAAATGTTATGTAATTAACTTCTGATCCATTTGAACCGATTCACCTTTTTGTGATTCTCTTACCTGGATTATTGAGAATGCATCAAGACAAAACAATATTTTAGGGAATTCAGATTCAAACTTTTATACAGTTAAAATGGATCTCTTCATAAAAGCTTCAATATGAGCAATGATGGGATACTTCAGAACTGTCCGTTTCCATCCCTGCATGTAATACGTCTTTGTCTAGCTATTCTAAAACAATGATCTAATTCAAACTATTTAGTGAATGGTAATACATGTAATTATCACTTAGCAAGTGTATTTTAGATTATGCTATTTAGTAAGCACTGTTTGTCTGAATGAATACTCTCCTTTGGTGTTTGCAGGTGTGTCCTACGATTATATCCGTGAGTTTAGACGCAGCACAGGGACATGGCACCGCACCAGGCCAATGTTGCCCACTGACCTCTGTAAGACATCATGCGGAGTCCTGAGAATTGCTAACTGCCGACTATTCCGTCTACAGCTGCAGCAGGGCATGTTTAGAGTCAGAGTACCTCTCTCTTAGGGATGTTACGAAGTGCACTTGACTTCCACGCTCACACGTTTTGCACACTTGTGCTCTGCTTATTTCTGGTGATGGGAGATTTTGGAATGCTAAAGAATTAATAATGTTGGGTGTCAAGGGGGTGACCCTCCTTTTGGGGAGCACATATGTTTTTCCTGCATTGTTTAATATGACCCCCCCAATTATGTATCTTCTTAGACGGGAATGAGAGTTCATTTGATAGACTTTTTACTATGAAATGTATAATTAACACGGTTGTTTCTATTTTTTAATCAGCTTTGGTAAGTTGACTTTTTTAAGCTTAGCTTTTTAATGACAACAGGTTTAATGTTTTTTGCAGTTTATAGGTTCTTTTATTGATTGCTGCTTGATTAATAGAGACTTTAAGTTTTACTTGACAAATGATCTATAACACTCTTCAACATCAGCAGCGACATCCATTTAGTAAAAGTATTCGATTGCCCTAAATTTTGAGTCTGTGTGGCATTGCCACATGTCGTATACCATGTTTACAACTATTGAATTAAAATTGGCTCAGCGGTAGAGTACGCACCCCCAAGTCAGGTGTAGTGGGTTTGATCGCGCCATGGGGCGTCAAAAAAAGGGCGTCTAGTCTTAATCTTCCATGCTAGGTAAATGAGAGGCATATGATGTAAACTGCTTTAAGTGGTTACTAGACTAGAAAAGCGCTATATAAAAAGTGGTGTCAAACATTTTCATAGAGTTTTATCCAAGAGCTGCAGTGGCTCAGCGGGGGGGTAAAGCGCATGTCTGGAAGTCAGGTGTAGTGGGTTTGTATCCCACTGGACTGGCTTGGTAGATGTGAGGCATTCATTGTAAAGCACTTTGAGGGGTTGTTAGACTAGAAAAGTGCTGTATAAGAACAAGTCCATTTACTATTTATGCATGCAAGCTGAAACTATATGCAGGTCTGACTGTTTACCTGTTTTATTTGATGGTGGTTTGTCATTGAGCATGCTCTCTAGACACAGCCAGCATGGTAAGTTTAATTCAAAAATACTAGATATACAGTTGGGTCCATAGATATGTGGACAGTGACACAATTTTCCCCATTTCAGCCCTGTATGCTACCACAATGGATTTGAAATGAAATAATTGAAATGCAATTGAAGTGCAGACTTTCAGCTATAATTTGAGGGTTATTTACGTCAAAAGTTGAGGAAGGGTTTAGGAACTGCAACAGTTTTCATACATAGTCCTCTCGTTTCAAAGGACCAAAAGTAATTGGACAAATGAATATAATCATAAATAAAATGTTCATTCTTTATACTTTGTTGAGAATCCTTTACAGGTGATGACTGCCTGAAGTCTAGAACGTATGGACATCAGTAAACACTGGGTTTCCTCCTTTGTGATGCTTTGCCAGGCCTGGACTGCAGCTGTCTTCAGATGTTGTTTGGTTTCAGGTCTTTCTGCCTTAAGTTTTGTCTTAACAAGGGCAATGCATGCTTCATCCGATTGAGATCAAGTGATTTACTCAACTATTGTAGAATATTCCACTTCTTAACCTTCCAATACTCCTGGGTTGCTTTCACAGTATGTTTTGGGTTATTATCCATCTGTACTGTCAATCGCTGTTCAATCAACTTTGGTGAGTTGGCTGAATGTGACCAAGCAGAATGCTCCTATAGACTTCAGAATTCATGCAGCTGCTTCCGTTTTCTGTCATATCATCAATAAATACTAGTGACCCAGTGCCATTGGAAGCCATGCATGGCCCTGCCGTCAAACTGCTTCCACCATGTTTTACAGATGTGGTGTCCTTCGGATCATGAGCCATTCCAAGCCTTCTCCTTACTTTTTTCCTCCCATCATTCTGGTATAGCTTGATCTTAGTTTCATCTGTCCAAAGACTGCTGTTCCAAAGCTGGGCTGTTTTTTTTAGATTTGTTTTGGCAAACTTTAATCTGACCTTTCTATTCGGGAGGCTTATGAATGGTTTGCACCTTGTGGTGAACCCTCTGTATTTGCTCTGGTGAAGTATTTTCTTTATGGTAGACTTAGAAACTGAGGCACCCACTTTCTGAAGAGTCTTCTGCACTTCACTAGATGTGAAGGGGTTCTTCTTGATCATGGAAAGGATCCTGGGATAATCAACTCCTGTTGTCCTTCATGGACATCCAGGCCTTTTTGTGTTGGCAAGCTCACCTGTGTTTTCCTTTTTTCTTAGAATGAACCAAATCGTTGATTTGGCCACTCCTGGTATCTCTCTGATGTAGTTTTTATTTGGCAGTCTAAGGATGGCAGTCTAAGGACCTGTTTCACCTGCATTGAGAGCTCCTTTAACAGGATGTTGTGGATTCACAGCAACAGCTTCTAAATGAAAGTGCCACACCTGAAATAAACTCCAGACCTTTACCTGCTTAACTGATGATGACATAATGGGGGAATACCCCACACCAGCTCATGAAACGGCTTTTGAGTCAATCGTCTCATTACTTTTGGTCCCTTGAAATAAGGGGACTATGCATGAAAATGGTTGCAATTCCTAAACCCTTCTTCTAATTTTTATATAGATACCCTTAAATTAAAGCTGAAAGTCTATACTTCAATTGCATTTCAATTATTTTATTTCAAATCCATTGTAGTAGCATACAGGGCTGAAATTGTGAATTTTTTTTCATTGTCCAAATATTTATGGACCTAACTGTAGTTGTGGGTGATACTCTTTAAGATGCTGTTTGTATTTTGCTACTCTGATGACCTTTGACCTGACTTTCCAGTCGTTGTTGGCATCTGTTGTCCCCATTTGTTCTGTGAGTTACAGCTGTTGCTGTCCGTCCCTAACTGTAGAGCCTGCACATACAAGGTATATACAGGCACAGACACTTGTATTTGCGCTCGTAAAACTCCTGTGGTGTTGAAATGCATAACACTTGTAACGTCAGAAAAAGAACAGAGAACAGTGTTGGAACACAATTTAGAGAAAAGTCGTCATATTTTTAGTATAGCACATTATCACAAATCACATATTTGCCTCAATAAGCTTTACAGCAATACAACATCCTGTCCTCAGACCCACACGTCCGATAAGGAACAACTCTCCAAAAATGTTTGAAAAGGGAGGATTTTTTTTTTTTTACTCAGGGAGAGGAACAAAGGAGGGATCTTTCCTCCAAGACAGACATGCTATGGATGTTGTGTAAATAGAATAAATCCTACTTTACAGAATACATCACTTTAAGATGATAACATAATTGTAATGGAATAATAACATATGAAGAATATGTTGAATTTTGAAGGGGCCATAATAGCTCAGCGGCAGAGCATGCATGCCAGGGAACAACAAGCCTGGTGTCGCATGCCCAACCCCTCCGCATGCTTAACACATACGGATGTACACAGTGATAATGCACAATTTACCAAGTGTATTAGAGTAGCGTATTATTCTCACAACACTACAAAGAATCAAGAGCAGTCTGTCTTTTGACTTAGGTGTGTATGTCATTGCGCAACATGTTGCGCATTGCTTCATATTGGTGCATAGACACTTGACATTCCTTAGCGTCTCGTCGTTTACAGTAAACTACACAGTTTCCGCACTACTCTGTATCCCAAACAGCACTTGTTCTAGCACAATAATATGTTATTATATCTGTTTTAAAGAATTTCACACCTGTCTATACGAGGTGGAAATTAAGTAAGGTGTGAAGCTAGTGTATTAGTTTGTACTTTTGTAATTGATTCCAAGGAGGATTTGTAAGCTGTCATTACTGTTGCTGAGAGTTGTTAAGATGCATTAAAGGAATTAAATTAACTACATGGTCAAAATGTATGACCCATTCTATTTTTCTTCACTCTTGTGTGGAAGAGAAACGCTGGCACTAGTTCCATGCTTTAATGATTTACCCATGTCGAGTATAATAATACTAATCATCATATTTTAACTTATCAATATAAATAATCATTAATTTGTACTCATGAGATGAGAGTATTGGAGATGTCATCCTTTTTCTATTTCCGCAAGAGATGTCTTTCATTTTATTTGTAGGAAAAATGTCAGGAAATCAGATAGCTATTAATTCTTATCAGATTTCAGTATAGATGACATTTGTGTGTGTGTGTGTGTGTGTGTGTGTGTGTGTCCAGGCTAGGGCCAGGCATGGAATTAACACAATAGGATTATTGACCATAATCAGGATGGGGTTAATTCGGTTAAACTGAACAGCTCTTGTGACGTCTTTCATAATTCAACCAACACAAAGCCCACTGATAAGTTGATGGCTTTGTTTTGACCTGGGGCTTAACATATAAGAACAAGTCCATTTACCATTTGGATCATCTCCTCTCTCTTCATCTTTTTATACACGTCTGATCAACCCCCATTGGCTCAAGACTCAGGACTTGAGGATTTATACTGACTATCAGACACTTTCATGCTCCACTGATCTAAACCTTGAATTGGACATAAAGAGGCCAGGTTGTGGATGTGAGACGCTAAGGCTGCTGAAATGACCATATTTTAACTTCATATAATCTGTCCTTGTTACATTGGACAGAATATAGGTGGAGCTAGACATTTCTCAATTAGCGTCTTCTGAAGTACTTAGATGTTGTTTGTGAAGCAAAAGTATACTATTAAATATAACAAATTCAACATATTGCTAAGAAGTAAATATAGGAGCCATTGAAATAATCTACGTAATATCTTTTAACATGTTTTGCAACACTTACAACTCGTTTTTTTCTACTTTGCTTACATTAGTTGTTGACACAAAAACAGACAGTCTCAAAGACACAGTTTGATTGGAGTGTTGTAACTTGAGTGTGACAACATTGGCTGGGGCAGTGGCAGTGTTGTGGTAGGAAGACTTGGCTAATGGGGGGGGTTGCTGATCTCCCAGCAGTAACATTGCAGCCTCAGTGGCGAAGCTTTTTATTAAAGAGGCTGCTGTTTACAAGGAACTGTTGACCCTTGAGATGGGGAGATGCTTGAGTCATGATTCACAAATACCCTCTCTACCTATCACTGTTGTTCATATATACCCCCCTCGTCTTTGTCCCAAAGCAACATTGATCATTTAGTCCCCATAGCCTTTAAGTTATCACATTGAGTTTCATGGCAGATGGGTCTCTTTTTACACAGTGTAATTGAAAAATGAAAATATGTCCTATGTTTAGAACCTGATCCTGAGAGCAAGCCTAACCACTGAAGTTTGGAAAGCTACAAAATATGTAAACAACGTGGCTGTCGGTGGGAAAATTAATCCCATGAGGGACATGGATTTTGATTAGTTTTCAATATAATGGTCACTGAGTAATACTGATAAAAATTGAACAGAGGTGACATTGTTCAAAAAAGCATGATTTCCACTAATGATTCCAGTATCTGGATGTATGCACCCCTGAGCCACTTTTTGAAAATCTGATTTAAAAAAAAGTATGATACCAAAATGGAGCCAGATATATGTGTCGATCTCAGGGGCAATAATAGTGATTTTGTAAAGGTGACTAAGTGTCAGGCTTCCCACAGGAGCTTGACCTCATGGGTAGGTAGCCTAGTGATTACCTAAGCGAGTGAGTAAGTATTTCAACGGTTCAGTCCTCGTGGTAATATTCAGTGACGAAGGCCCGCTCCACTTGTGAATGTTCTCACAAACCATCCACGTGCTATGTCTTGATGCATGCCATCCAAGTGCTAATTTATCTAGCACGCCATTCAATCAGCATATTGACACTCAAAGTGGGATTTTTTTACATAATATGAATAAATCCCAAAGTACAATATATAAAGTACCCAATTGTTGTTTTTTTAACCAAACTAAGCAATGCTAGGGCCTCTGGTGGCATAGGGATTTAAGGCACCTATGTGCAGTGCATTTCTGCATCATGCAGTTGGGTGTTCAAATCCTGGCTGCGCTGCTTCCAATCACGACAGGAGGTCCAAAGTTAGTGGGTAAAAATTGGCTAAGCCCCATGTGGGTATAGGGGTTTAGGATGGATAAAGTATTCTGGGTTCACAAAAAGAGGTGAATCAGTTTAAGATCAGAACTGATTCACCTCTTGTGATTTCCATACCTGGATTATTGAGCATGCATCAAGATATTCTGGGTTCAGCTAGTGCCCCCCTCTGGGTCATCCGGGAACTCTTGGTTAAGTGAACGGAAAGTACTCTGCTTCGTTCTACGACGGTAAAGCACTGTGCTTCTCCCATCGATGTGCAGAATAGCGAGGCCTCGTCGTCATGTGACCCGGAGGACTCAAATGCTACAGCTTCCTCCTTCCTGTCGACGTTGTAGAGGGACGTCAGAGCGACTGACCCAGCAGTATGCCACTCGGGGAATTCGGGTGGGAAAAAACGGGGATAAAATAAAATACAATAAAAAAAACATGCAAAGCTTCTTGGGATTTCCTCTATCAAAATGAAGCTTCTGGTCATGCTAGCTACACGGTTTTGTTTATTGTTTTCATAGCCTATAGACAGACCTCTGATTGACAATAAGTGACAATAATAGCCTTTTATAAACTTCGGAGTCAATAAGGAGTTTCATCTATTTACCTATCTATTTATGAAGTCAAGGTGTAGTCTATTGGATTTAAGCCCCTATTTAGCTTCTTCTTCGACTTGTTTGGACATATACAACTGGAGTTGAAGGAACAAACAATGTCAGGCTCATCTGTGCAGTGAACGTAAAAGTAAAAGAAACCAATAAAGCTGTAACAGCAAACATCGCGTTGTTTAATCACTTATCTGGACATTTCTTCAAGATTATTCCGACTAACGTGGGGGAGGGGTGCCACCCACCTTAATCTCTTTCATAAAAGTCTAGTTTGGTATATGTAAAAGTGGAAACACTGGCACTAGAAAGAATATCAGAGACCACATGTTAGCTGTAAATAACGACTTAAGGAATGACCAGCGACTCTTCCCATTGGATCTGCGAGACACCGTTGACAAAACATTAAAATTCTTTGAGCAAATCCCTGATCCTCCCATCTCAGGAGCTCTCTTCTATGAGAATCCTCTACATGTCGCACGGAGCTTCTTGGATAAGATGTCGACGGTATTTCCAGAGTAGGGGGATTCACTCCGGTCATGTGCCCTCCTCC
>OMLC01067906.1:0-10980 GCA_900302585.1 Regalecus glesne | reverse complement strand
ACACATCTTCGTTGGAGAGCAGGTCTGCCTTTGCATGTAGAGACACACACACACACACACACACACACACACACACACACACAACAAATGATTGGCAGCAAAAACAATGTGACCATACACACATTGGCATACATAGTTGTTGACACATACCATACACATGCATATAGCATGATGATGATGATGATGATGATGATGAAGATGATGATGATGATGATGCAGACACTCAGGGTGGCACGGTTCAGGAGGCAGAGCTGTCACCTAGAAATCAGAGGGTTGCTGGTTGATCCCTGGCTCCTTCAGACAGTGTGTTGAAGTGTCCTTGAGCAAGACACTGAACCCCTTACTGATCCCTGAGTGCTGCAGCTGCTCACTGCTCCTGTACAATGAGAGGTGCGTTGTTATATGTTACCGGGCCACAGGAGCTCAGAGGTACAACGTGTGCTTCGTGAACTAATGAACCAGAGGCTTTGGGTTAGACCCCACCATAGGGTGTCAAGAAGGGTATCCACCCTTAATCCCCCACTCCTGCCCTGAGATGGACTGGCAGGTCCATCTGTCCAGGTTGTTTTTCTACCATCCACCCGATGAGCACTGGGATGGGCACCAGCAGATCTCAAACCGACTTCAGATGAGTGGCTGACGATGATATGACATGACAGTTAGTCCCCACTATGTGGGGGTGGACACGGACTTAGATGGAGCTTTGGGCACTAAGGCCGGATGACCTTGCTGATGCCCCGCGGCGGGTTCAAACCCACAACATCTGGCTCATCAGATCCCACAACACGCGATCTACCCCTGAGCTACCGCAACTCCCATCCACCGCTTCTGTACACGGGGGATGGGTTAAATAAAAAGGACACATTTCACTGTAAGAATACAATTAGCAAAGAAAATGGCTTTCCTCTCCTGTCTTTCCTTGTAGCCTATGTGACACAATTCAACATACCACACCCTCTATATTACTCTGCCCCCCCCATCACAAACCCACACACACAATGCCATGTCACATCACATCACATCAGCGCATGTTTAACCTAATCACACTCAGCCATGCGTGGTTCTCAGAGGGGGGAGTGAGTTCTGTTGTGACAGCTGATGTTCTGTGTGACGACCATGGAGTTTAGAGAGTCGCAACCAGTAGCCTGGTCAGGTCACTGCTGGGAGAGGGAGCTCCGCACAGGTGGTCGACAGAAACCGGTGAGGAACCGGGACCAGTGAAAATGAGTAACAAGGTGCTGACGTGCACGGACCCACCGATCAAGTTTCCATCCGATCCGAGTCATTTAAAAGTGAAGGTCTGCCAATACTTATTCTCTGCCCGATAAGTCTCTTCTCTGCATCGTATATCTCACAGCGCACGCCTGCAGTACATTAAAGTTAGTGAAACAAATCCACTTTAGATTAAGATATGCTTGAATAGTTCACACCTCTGCGTAAAAAAGAAAGACGCATCACTGCCGTCTGTTGATGGTTATAATCCATCCATCCGTCCATTCATCCATCCATCCATCCATCGTCAACTGCCTACCCTAAGACAGGTCACGTGGGAACGGGAGCCTATCTCAGTGCTCATTGGACGAAAGGTGGAGAAACACCCTGGAGGTCACCAGTCCATCACAGGGCAGAGCAGTTAGGGGAACAATGTCTTGCTCAAGAACATTTTGATACGTGTTGGGAACTGATGAGCCACGAAGGCGCAGGTTCAAGCCATCCGCCGTGCCTCATGAAGAGCATCTAGTCTTATTCCCCCTCACACCTGCCCTGAGATGGAGTGGTGTACCCCCACCTTTTCCCCAATAGGAGTAGAAAAGTGGAAGACGATGGATGGATGATTAGGCCTCATGTTGGGGTGGACATCCATTTCGATGGTGCATGGGGTATTAAGCCTGGATGTCATTCCCGACACCTTGCGGTGGGATCAAACCCAAGGCATCCGACTCATTATTTCCTGAAGTGTGCGCGCCACCACTGAAATTCTGTCCTCAACATGGGGTGAGTGACCTGTTCAGTGAATGGCTACAGAGAACAGCTCTGCTGACATCATTACAACACTTTAACATCGTCCGTGTACACTCTGATATGGGGCAGTTTTAGGAGCAGCACAGCTCAGGAGACAGAGCGGTTGACTAGTAATTGAAGATTGGTGGTTTGATCCCCAGTCCCTGGGTCAAATGCAGAGAACACATTCAAAATGAAACAAGCCATCAAAATAAACCTTGAGAATAGCATTACAGCATCCGGATAGCGGCAATAAAAATAGCCCTTACAAATATAGAAGCACTAAAACGAAAGTGATCTCATGGGAGTGTCCTTTCAATGTGAACTAGTTGTATTTTGTGAGGCACTTTGAGTTGCCTTTGTGATGGAGAGGAGCTATATGAATACCTTCTGTGTTTTGTCTCATTGATTGCATTTGAATCGGGTCTATTTAAGAGTCTTGTCATATCAGTCATGTTGAAAATAGCTCAGCCAAATGTCAAAAGTGGCTGATGGGCAGCATTCGTCTTCCAATTCACAGAAGCTACAGGATTCAGATGTTTTATTCGGTCAATGTTGTTACGTTTTAAAAGCATGTGCCTTGCTGCTGCAAGTTCTGAATATGTGTGAGAGTGTTCTACTGCCGGACAGCCGAGAGCAGTGGAATGGGTTCTTTGCATTTAACCCATCCTAATGCATAGGAGCAGTGAGTGCAACCAGACACTCGGGGAGCTGCGTCTTAGACCCCAAGGACATCTCATCTCTTTCTGCAGGGGCCGGGGGATCAGACCACCAATCTTCCCATTACTAGATAACCAACCTATGGGGGGAGGGTGTGGTCCTCACTTCCTCTCACTATGGAGGGCGAGGTAGCTCAGTGGTAGAGCACGCACTGCAGGAACTGATGAGCCAGATAGTGCATGTTGGAACCCACCACCGGGTGTCAGGAAGGGCATCCAGGCTTAATCCCCCAAACTCCATCTAGGTCGGTGTCCAGTCTGTGTTAACAACTACCACCATTGGTGTTGTACCCTCACTGAAATCTGCTGTGGTGACCCCTGAGAAACAAAGAACAAGCTGAATGATGATGATGATGATGATGAAGATGATGAAGAAAGAAAAAGAAGAAAAAAAAAGAAAAGAAGAAGAAGACCCGGCCAGAGAGAGACTGAGAGATCAAATGTCTACCCCCAAAAGGCAAATCAAACTCATTTTTGGCAACAGCTGACGAATGCCCATGAGAGCTCAGAAAACCAGGGCAATTTCTAGGTATCCTATCGATTCCTGCTGAACAGAGAATATCTCACCATTGCTGTTTTACGGCAGTGCTGCCAGCAACACAGAGCGTGGTAGTGTTGGGTACTGTTGGTATCCCTGACAGCAGTGGGAATTAAACCTCAGTGTGCCCTACCTGCTGCACCACCACTACGCCACAGGCATGCAATGATACTGCAATGCGCAAACTTGGTGAGATTTATTTTGGTGCTACAGGTAACCAGCTACTGCTGTTCCCAAAGCCGAGTACATAACCCAACTGTATCTAATAAACTTGGGAGTTGTGTCTGTGTGGGAGATGGTATAGGTCAACACGTTGGGGTAAAGACTGAATGAATAAGTGAGTGGGATGAAGTGAGGGGAAAAAGGAGGCAAGGTGAGACCCAGAGAGGAAAATCAAGAGCCATGGTGAGAGAGAGAGAGACACTACTGGAGAGTGATGGAGAGACAAACACAGGCAGACTAACAGAAAGAGAGACAAACAAGAGAGGGCAGGTCCCCGATGGCTGCACGCTGTTGATCTTAACTTGGCTCTCAATGAGGGGGCTCTCTACGAGCAGGCCCCATACTGATGCAGCCATCACCGTGCATTATAAATGATCAAAGATGGGCCAGGATCGGCCACCATGCAGGAGCACCGGGATAATAAGAGAGCGTTGTAGGAGGAGAGGCAAAGCACAAGAGAGAGCAAGAGAAACAAAAGACGGCGACAGAGAGAGACAGATGCGTTGAGTGTGATGGAGAGACGGAGAGAGGGCTGGAAAAGGAAAGAGACCATTATGGAATAAAGAGAGTGGGAGATAAGGGGGTGGTGAGGAGAAAACACCCTCCCCTAAACAGAATTCTCCATCGAAGCTTTATTTGTCATTGTACATGCGGTTTCCCCACCTCTCGCCCAACGAGCGCCTGGGTAGGCTCCAACTTTGCAACCCAACTTTGATCGGATAAGATGAATGGATGAATGGATGCAAAAGAAATCTTCTTTTTAAAATTTAAATCTATCATAAAGGAGCCATGGGCAGTTGCAGTGCCCGTGGAACAGTCAGGGGTTCCGTGTCTTGCTCAAGAACACCTCAACACGTTTTCTGCAGGAGCCATAGATCGGCCACCGATCCTCCAATTACTAGGCAATAGGCAACCACCCTACCTCCTGAGCCGTGCCGCCCCAATCAAGGGCTGTCATTCACGGAGGCGACCCAATCAATCACCCATCACGCAGGAGAGACTGGGGCGAGAAGAACAGATGATATTGGAAGTGAACGCAGAGGGAGGACGGAGGGAGGGGAAGGTAAAGGAAGAGAGATGCAAAAGATGCAAAGAGAGCAGGGAATAGTGAAACCATTTAAGTCGAGACCACGACTGAAGACAGGAGCAGAGATTAAGGCCTGTATGAGCTGGCCTATGCGTGTGTGACTGAGTGTTTAGGACGATCTCTTTTAACCTGCTCTTTCCACTTGCAACACTCATCTACCCAACCTGCTTTTCCACTCTTCGTCCATGTCTTTCACCCTCGTTCTCTCTCTCTCTCGCTCTCTCCATCCTGGGGTTTTAAATGTCACTGGACATCTTACATCTGCTGGCTAGAGAGAGACGGACAGACAGAGAGAGACAGACAGAGAGAGAGAGAGACAGACAGAGAGAGAGAGAGACAGACAGAGAGAGAGAGAGAGGGAAATGTCAAGCATGTTAAGAGCGCTGATGTGTCCATGTGTGTCCATGTGTGTGTGTGTACATGCTTACACGCGCATATGTGTGCAAATAATGTACTGCTAGTCTCTTGCTATATGCAGAAGATGCACATGAACAGATGTATACGTGTGTGCAGGTGCCTCTTAGACGAAGAAATACTCACCATCAACAGCCTGATTCCTGTCACTCGGGGACTGATGCATCATGGAACAGGGTGGACTGTGTGGTCTGGCTACACAACTTTTTCCGTTCTGCAGTAATATGCATGAAGAATTGCATTATGACAATTAGAATGAATGGCGGCAGCATGGCTCAGTGGTTAGAGCGGCCATCTGGGGATCCGAAAGGTGCAGGTTCAATGCCGGCACCTACAGAGAAACATGTTGAAGTGTCCTTGAGCAAGGCACTGTTCCCCTAACTGCTCTGCCCTATAATGGACTGGCAACCTTTCCAGGGTGTTTGCCCATTTTTAGCAAAATGAGCATGGAAATAGGCTCCAGTTCCCCCGCGACCTATCTTCAGGTGAGCGGTTTATGATCAATGGGTGGATGGATGGAAATTAGAATGGTCAGTTAAATCCCTCTCTCTAGCTTTTGTTTGAGTGGGTTGTCATACCTTGGAAGGTAGGGCGGTCATCTAGCAACCAAAGGATTTGTGATTCAATCCCTGGCCCCTGAAGAAAGTGTGTCCGAGTGTCCTTGAGCAAGACACTGAACCCCCAACCGCTCCCCAGGCTCTGCGGCTGCTCACTGCTCCTAAACAGCAGGATGGGTTAGATGTAGAGAACACATTTCGTTTCATGAATGTGCAATGGTGAGTAAAACTTCTCGTGTTTGCTGTCCCGGCATTGTATTTGTCAGTACTCATACCGTGATTCCCTTAAAGTCAGACATGTGTGGCACAAGTATATGAAGGACTCATTTGGTGTGTAGTTAATTACACGTGTCTTCCCTGTGTTAGGATGGGGGCGGACATGCTAGTAAATGTAAATCTGAGTTTGTGATTTCATCTGCGGTGTGTGAATGCTTGCATTAGTATCACTTATCTTGCACAAATTGGATTAATGGATGTTAGATTAACACAATGTTAACACGTCGTTGAACCTACCGGTCGACCACTGGTCATATTTCAGTGTCTGCTTGTCTTGTGATCGGTGATTCATTCTTCTGTTCAGCTTCTCTGTCCATGAGGGAGTGGATGTTTATGGGTCAGTACAGGTGTGTTTACATGTGCATACAACTAAACACACCCATGTGGCACTGCTTGAATTTAATTAACAACAGTCCCTGTGGCGGTACACTTCCCTCAGTCTCTCTCCATCACTAAGGGGGCTGAGTCCCATTTCACCAATACCAATGCTCTCCTGACCTTGGCATATGAAGTCATGATGCTGACACTCCTTATCAACACTCAGACTGACATTTAGGGCAATGTGTGTGTTGAGGAGGCATTACCTCCGGCATGAGCAGAGTGATTTAAGGGTGAACCTATGGTGTAGCAGCTGTTGGACGAAGCTCCTGTTCTCCACCTGCTGCAGCGGAGCCATTCTGCAATCAACAGTAGATGAAGCAGTTCAACAGGCGGGTGATTCTCTTCCCAACATGGAGGATGCACGCTCAGCATAACCTGTTCTGCATGAATAAAGGTTGTAAAATAGTCAAATGCACACATCATGGAATCCCCCGCTGAAGGCTGAATCTTTTCCTTTTTGCTGGTGGCATCGTTTCAGCATGGTTTAACATCCAAGCTTATTATAGACCCCTTTGCAAAAAGCAGATTTCTTTCTTTACCATTCCATCATCTTACAGTTAAGTCGGGGGCTGCAGTAGTTCAGTGGTCGAGTGTGTGCGTCGGGAAGTGATGAGACAGATGCTGCAGGTTTGAACCCAACATAGGCTGTTAGAAAGGGCATCCGGACTTAACCCCCCCCCCTAGCTCCATCTAAGTCCGTGTCCAACCCCCTTTCAGGAAGATATCTGATGCACATGTTTGGTTACCCCATCAGATGTTGTGTGAAGTGATGTTTAGTGGGGGTTCTATATCCAACATCTCCAAAACAGTCAGTGAATAAAATGACCTCACACATAACATGCATCATGGTGAAAATGACAACTAAGACCTGGGGTTGTGCAAAACCAGGGTGATCCTTAAAGCTCCACATCAGATAAGGGAAATAAAGATTATGAGATATGGCAATTGATTGGAGGGGTCTCTGAATTTGATAAACTCATATATAACATAATGAGGTTGCTACATCCTATGATGGCTGTTGAACACTAAAGAACGTCCCTGTGCTGAAACACAGTGTTCCCCTGAACACAAAGAGACCCAACAGTGTATCTGCATATCTAAGTCAGAAGCTGAGGTTTGGCTTCATTGAAATTCAAACTGTGTTGATTGTCTCTGCTGAAAACTTGAATAAAGACACATCCAGGCAGGAATAATGGGGTGTAATGTGGGCTCCGTCCCCCAACAAGCCCCCTACTTTTCTGTTATGACATTGTGCAGCCTTTCAATGAGGATGAGGAGCCATTCATAAAACTGGATCAGAGACATCACAGCAGCCCCATTTATTTTTAGCATGGAGGCTTATATTTCCCAGTAGCACCCCTATGGATGACAGGAAGCTTGTCATTATTCTAATGTGGCAAGACCCCTGTGTCCCCTCATTGTCCCTTTCTCTGTCTGCCCCTCTTTCTGTAGCCTCACTTTCTCCTTTTCTGGCACTCGCACTCATTCTTCCTCACCTCTCCCAGTCCCTCTCTCTAAAGGGGGTAGATGGAGGATGCAGGTGCCCAAAAGTGACAGAGTCCACAAATCACATAGTTGACTGTGTGTGTGTGTGTGTGTGTGTGTGTGCGCGCGCTCAGGAGGGGTGAATGAGGAGCAGAGGTTGGACATGAGATAGGCGCAGGCAATACAGAGCTACATGTGGAGAATAGTAAATGGTAGGATGGCAATGGGGGAGAAAAAGACAGAAGATGACAAAACTGGTGAAAGAAAAAGACTCAGAGTACAGTGGATGGCAAAACGGAGGGAGGCTATGAGAATGAATCGGGTTCAGCGGGAGAGATACTGGAGATTTTAGGTTATTTCTACAGCTAGGCAATAATGACAAAATCAGATATGGAGATGTTTCTGACTATATGCCTCTATAGCAATAGTGTGATGATATCTGAGTGATGATTTTTGGTGTCATCGTGAGATATTTGCACACAACAAATTATTATTAGCAATGTGGATATGATGACCTAAGGGACACAGCGGGGGGCCTGCGGTAGCTCAGTGGCAGAGTGTGTGCTTTGGGAACTGATGAGTCAGAGACTATGGGTTTGAACCCACCATGGGGCATTAGGAAGGGCATCAGCCTTAATCCCCCAAGTACCATCAAAGCCCATGTACACCCCCACAACATGAGGACTAATCGTGACACATTTAACGGACCTCTCTCTTATTTAAGATGACTGAGCAGGATGAGGGATCTGCTTTTATTTTCCTCATCTCCTCACATCATAGCTAGCTTCATATCATGTTGTCAGTGTTGTATCATCCTATTGCCTGGCACTTGTTACTCTCTGTGTATTTCACACGGTTTGGACCTGAGATCTGAAAGGCCAAGAGCTGTATTTTCCTTCTCGGAGAGCCACAGCTCATGTGGGAAGACTGAGACGAAATGGCCGGATGAGTGAAGAACAGGGAGGTCGAGAGGCAGAGACACAAACACTGGTCCGACATCACGAGAGGATGATTGCTATTCTGCGAGACAAGAGAGCAGCTGGATGCAGAGATGTAGGATGCTGCGAGTCTGTCACTCTCCCATCATCCCTCTCTGTCTCTTAGCCATCTGCTCCCCCTTTTATTATTCTTCATGTCACATGTCTCTCTCGCTCTCTCTCTCTACACTCTGCTACAAGAAACACGCACTTATGTCTCATGCCATCACACCTCGTTGCTGTGACGAGCTTCTCGGAGCCCCTCCTCCATCTCTCTTTTCTTTTTCCACTTTCCTTTCATGCCTCTCCCCTCATCTCGCCTCCCATTTTCTCACCTCCTTATTCGCCTTCCAATAACCCGCCCCCTCTCCAATTCCCCTTCTGTCCCTCCCTCCCTAAGCATCTTGCCTGTAGATGGAGGTATAGGATGGTATAGAACAGCAGCCAATTAGTAGTATGGGCGCTGTGATAACACCCTGGCTCCAACCCAGCTCCCTCCCCAGGGCCTTTGGACCAATGACCCAGTCCAGCACCACACAAATGAAGTTGGGGGAGTTGGGGGAGTATGTTGGGAGGGGGTGGAAAGTGAGTTGAAGGTCAAAAAGCAAGCATGCATGCGCACATACCGAGGATGTCTGCGAAGATGTCCGTGGAGCATCAATCACTGTTAGGCATGGTGAGTGGGCACGTGAGCAGGAGACTCTGCAGTTGAAAACAAGGGGAAGAGCATGGATCTGAGGAAACAAGATAAAGGGACAAAGGGGGATGGGAGGGTGTATGCAATTGTGCATGTGTGTTGTCTGTCTATGAGTGTCCATATGTGTGTGGGTAAGAATTAACATGTACACCACATGCAGATGTTGCATATGCTTGTGTGCGTGTGTCTTTAACACAGAGTGATTATCAATCATCAGTGCTACTTCCTCCATACGGAGGTGACATTGCTCAGGTAGAAAGGCAGTCGTCTGCCAATCGGAAGATTGGTGGTTTCATCCTCGGCCTCTGCAGAAAGTGTGTCAAGGTGTCTTTGAGCAAGACACGGAACCTCTAACTGCTCAACCCCTGGAGTGGAATGGTGACCTATCCAGGGTGCTTCCCTGCCTTTCACCCAATGAGTGCTGGGATAGACTCCAGCATGGCCTGGTGACCCAATATAGGATAAGCGATGGATGAATGGATGGATGGAATAACCTTTTACCCACAAGCGTTACAGTCATATGGCATATATTGTTGTATAGATTTGAAAAAAAAACACTTTGGGACTACTTTGTGAATTTGGTCTATACATACAGACTTGACTTGACTACTGCTTCTTACAGATTATTGGAGCATAGCAATGATGCCCCGTATACAAGATGTTGGTCAACCTTTGAAGTGAAAGTAATTTTCTCTAAATCTCACTGAAACGCACATTACCTTCATAGAGAGGTCTGTTCTAAGTCTCACGATTAGTCCCCACGCTGCCGGGCTGGACACGGATTTAGATGGAGCTTGGGGATTAAGACCAGATGCCCTTCCTGACACCTCGCCATGGGCTCTAACCCACGACCTCTGGCAAAGAAGGGATCTATAAAGTACACCAGGACAGACATCAACCAAGCAGTTCTTCAACTCCTCACTGAATGCACACACGTATGATGTGGTTTAAGTATCACTGGGATTCTCAAGGCTATTATTTTGAAAATCTTGGAGAACAATTGTGCTGGCTATGGGGACCCTCTGTAATGAAAACCCCCGAGGGGCTGACAGAAAAACTATGCACATGGTAAAACAGTAAAGAGGCTTAAAAACCTCATGCAGCAATGGGTGCCGTGGTTTTCTTTAACCACACAACCACGAGGAAATAGTATCTCCAACATGTGCGTGCGTGGTCTTCCCTCCTGGATTTACAGTTAAGATTGTGGTTGGCGGGTCTTTTGATGGAGGGCTGTAATGGGAGCTGCTGAGTGAAGGACAGTGCAGAGCTGAGAAGCCGCCGGGTTTTTACGGGGCTGTGTGAAGTCACTGAGCTAAACTGTAGTTTGTCCTACTCCTGGTTGGAGAATATGGATGAAACCATCCCCTTGTGTATGGCCTTTGTGGTGCTGGTGGGGACACACACATGAACACATTGAATGTGCACACATTGGAACACTCCGCTCACAACATGTATACGCACACCAACGCCACAGATTCCCAAGGACAAAGAGACTCATACACTCACAATAGGAAAGACACAAATACATGTTACACGTGTCCAGATGTGTGTGCATGCAAACACAGACAAAGGTTCTCTCATACAGCCACACACACTAACAGCGTGCACTCGATTTCTCAAATGCAT
>OMLC01067904.1:0-11412 GCA_900302585.1 Regalecus glesne | reverse complement strand
TCCAGCCTTAACCGCCCCATCTAAGCCTGTATTCACCCCTACAACATGGGGACTAATTGTGGCACATAAAAATGGGCCTCTCACTTGGAGTAGCTTTAAGAAGACGAAGCTTCATTTATCATTCTACAGGCATACAGTGAAACGTGTACTCTAGATTTAACCCATCTCATTCTATAGGAGCAGTGGGTAGCTGCAGCGTCTGGGGAGCAGTTAGGCATTCAGTGTCTTGGTAAAGGACACTTCTACACACTTACTGCAGAGACCAAGGATTGAACCACTAACCCTCCAATTACTAGATGACCACCCTGCCTCCTGAGGTATGTCACCCCAGCAGTCAAGATTAGATAATTAATCAATAAGTTAAGGTTAGAGATAAGGTCAAGTTGAGAGGTAAAGTCACACATGTAGGTCTGATGGTCAGCTCAGGGTTGGTTTGTGGGCTCGGGAATGAATGCAGTCAATGAGGGTCCTCACAAGTATAGCACAAGAAAATAAATGTGTGTGTGGGCTGCAGCCCGCTCAGCAGAGTGGTGAGGATCAGACAGCGGTCATAAAGAAGCTGAAAAGTGTTTCACACTCACGCAATAAAAGGCTCGGGTTACCGGCCCCATCAGGGATGGAGAAGCGCAGCCGGCCAGGAGATGCCGTTTAGATCGCCAGGTTCCCCAAAGCCCAGACAAAAACACCTTTCTCTGGGCACAAATGGCTGGCGGCTTGGCCCCAGCTCAACACACTCCCTGGCCGAGGGAGGTGGGGGGTTCATTCACGTTTTGGCAGCAGACTGTTTTGTCTGAGATCCGCGGAATACGTTTGTAATCTTTGGGTCGTGTTCGTGCAGGTGACGTACGGCGGACGCAGAGCGCTGCGCCGTCCTGCTGTCAAGAGGGGAAGAGGATATGTGGGTCTGGAATTGGATTAGACTAAAGTGGGCCTTGAAGTATGTGCCAGTCAGGATTTTTCTCAATGGCAGGCTTCTGCAAAGTCGGCATCACTGCAGCACTGTAATGTCTAGAAATGTCTAGAAATGTCTGAGCAGAGTCCCAAATAAAACCCTCTGAAAAGACCACATCAGAACACCACCTGCATTCAAAAGCCTTTTACTTTGAAAAACATGAGGCCATCGTCAGACACCAGCCCTGTCAACCACACAAACCCTCCCTGCTGGAATAAATAAAGGATATGTACGTAAAGATCTGCAGCAGTGAGATTCTTCAGTCTGATGGGTGCGCACTTGGGAAAAGGAGAACATTGCCAAGGTTCGTTAGATGGCCAGACCCATAAGTCTACACCTGCCGCAGCAGAAAACATGTCAAGGTGTTCCGGCCTGTCGACACACCGGCGTCTGGGCCACTGCCTCCCTGCTCGGGTGTCAGACACACCAGATGATTCGTTCGACACCTCGGGGGCGAGGATGGGGGCACGGCAAAAATGAACAAAATATGCTTTCACATGCTTGTAAGTCTCATCAACGAATTAAATTGCATAGTTCTCTTCTCCCGGAGAGAATCGGGGAGAGAAAGAGAAGGGATGGAGGGAGGGGAGGAAGGGGAGGCAGACGAAGGGACTCCCCCGAGGACCATTTCAAAAGACAATTTATATATTTTGGAGAGATAAACCATCTGTCGGTTTGTGCTTCTCACAAATTTTCCAGTCAGTTTTACTGGCCTGTCTCAACCGTCGTCTCTGTCCTTGCTCTGTTCGTTCTTTAGCAGCATGCTGCCGAGTCCTGAGTTCTGCAAAGACACCATGGACAGACAGACAGCCACAGTCTCTCAGGGCTGGCTCCTCAATCACCTCATTGAAATGTTTTGGGTTTTTGTTTTTTTTGTCATTTATAAGCAGGGCATGGATGGAACACTTGTTTACCCAGTGTGCGTTGAGGATTCCAAAGGTCAACTGTCACCTTTATAGTTTTACCAGACAAATAAAACTTTTGGAATAATAATGAGAGTAAAAAAAGTTGCAGAAGGATGGTTGGTTTACTGTCGAGGTGGCTGCCGGTCTTAAATCTGCCGGCGTTTTGTCTGCTGGCTGGAGATCGCAGCCCCACCCTCCTAACAGCGCAGCTCTCCTTGCAGTTGCTCTTTTTCAATGAAAGTCCTTCCCAAGCCAAACCAAGTGGTACCGGTGACCCTGTGATGCCGGCCAGCTCACTTCCAGCCATTCATCTCTTTCAGCTTGCTGATGCTAATACCTTTGACAGGCAATGGGGGTGATGTGTGGTACAGTGGCAGGGTGGGGGTGCTGCACCATCTCTCGGTGGGGACCGTCCACACTGTCCTCTTCTTCTGCTTCTCCTTCTTTGTCTTCTCCTTCGTGGTACCAGGAGACATGGTCTGGTGAATGGCAGAGCAGAAAAGGGAGATTTTTTTAAAGAGAACAAATTGATCTACCCTAAAGTATTGTACAGGCACTGCCAGGGTTGGTGGTTTTACTCCTTAAAACACCACCATAACAAATATATATTTCCATCCACCCATCATCAGCCAGTTATCCAAAGTTAGGTTGCAGAGCCATACTGGAGCCCATCCCAGCACTCATTGGGCCAGGGGTGGGGAAACTTCCTGGACAGGTCACCATTCCATTGCAGGGCTTGAGCTGTTAGGGGTTCATTGTCCTGCTCAAGGACAATTTGACCCACTTTTTGCAGGAACCTGGAATTAAACCACCAATCTTCTGACCACTAGACAAACACCCTACCTCCTGAGCCATGCCGCCCCTAGTCAAGATTCAAGATGTGTATTACCACTCCAGTTGTACAAGTACAATTGTGTAAAAAGTACAATCGTGTGAAACTGAGAAGTTCACTATCTCTCCAGGAAAATGAATGTACTGTAAAATGTCCGTTGTCCGATGGGGCCACCAGGTTTGTAAATAGCTATATAAAGCCAAGCTAAATCCAATGCTCAAGTTAGTTTAGCTTTGATGATGTATACCTATGCAGTCCTTTGCCTCTACATCAAGTGTCTGCAACCACCTCACGGTGAGAAAAGACCAAGTTTCTCTTAGAGAGCTGGAGGTGGCATATATGAAGTACCCTGTCTGGATCTGAAAGCAAAACCATATTGGATGCTGAGTTGAGATTAAAACTGTCAACCCTTTTTCATTTGCCCTGCATGGTTTAGCTCATACACTAGTCATGCTTCCATCAAAGTGTTTTTTGCACATTATGAACTATCACAGGTGACTTAGCTCAGGGGGTAGGGTGGTTGTATAGTAATCAGAAGATTGCTGGTTCAGTCCATGGCTTCTGCAGAAAGTGTGCTGAAATATCTTTGAGGAAGAGACTCAGCCCCTCACTGCTCGAGCCCTGTGATCAAATGGGAACCTGTCCTGGATGTTTCCCAGCCTTCGCCCAGTAAGAACTGGGATAGGTTCCAGCATGAATTTGCATCCAGACTTTGGATAAGCAATTGGATGGATGGACGGAGTATCGCATTAGAAGCACTGGGTAGAAATGGCAAAATTTTCTAAATATTGAGAAAATGTTTTTATGTTCATATAACGGTCTTTCATTTTGTCACTCAAATATTTATAAGGTCAATGGGAAGGCCTTCGTCAAACAAAAACTGAAATGTGAATAGTATTTAATCACATGATCAAACATCATGAGGTTTCTTCATCTTAAGTGGTCCATCTCCCCGGTGGGTGTTGAAGCATGGACATAAATCTGTGTTCAGGGATTTTCTCACATAAACAGACCTGATGGAAACACATCTAATTCACATTTCACTTTAGCAATTTTTGAAATCCTTTCTAAAAATGCACTCAACATTTGGATGGAAACATAGCTGCTGTCTAACGTGCTGTTCATCTGTCTTGTCTGGTTGAGATTTTTTAAAGGTTTCTCACGCAGCAGCAGAGGCCCAGACAGCTGAGCTTGGCAGCGTTGGGGTCGCTCCCGGCATAGCGGTTCCTCTTGGGAAGGAGGAGGACGAAGGACACAGCCAGAGACAGGTGGTAGAAGCTGTGCACATATGCGTAGTCCCATTCCTGAAACAGGAGAGCGGCTGTGAGTGTCTATTTCTTAAGAGATGCAGCATTACAATATACACACAACACCCACCTTCACATGGCTATATTCCTTTCCACTTGTTTCTACCACTTTTTTCCACTTTTTTACAACAGTTTGTTTTTGTACTGCCAGTCATATTTACTGTTTCTACTTAAGACAGTCCCTCGCAAAACAATTTCAGTTTAGCTTCACGTTTGTGTCACATGTTCATGCAACTGGGCATCTTACACACTAAGAGTCGTGTTTTTTGGTTGTTGTTTTTTTGCCACTGGCTGTCCTGGTCTGGAAAGACCAGGACAAGTGACACGTAAAACGGATCTCTCTCTCTCAAAAGGAAGACCAAATGGAGTAGACCAAAGTGGAACCTACCTCAAAGTAAAAGCGCAGCATTAGAGCCAGAGCCCCGAAGCAGCATCCGGGACCAACCTGCTGGGTGTACACACTCTTCTCCGGATATACCGCCTTGATCTCCTTCATCTTCTGCAGCTTTAACGTCAGACAGACCACATATTCAGCACAGCTCTTACTCAAACAGAGGGGTCGGCCATCAAGACCACACTCCAACCGTGCAGTGGAGAAAAAATTGGGATGAAGAAGTAAAAGAAGGGGGGACCTTTTGATGAACTGAATCTCATTCACAGGACAAAGTCTCAGTGAACTGAATCTGATAGTCTTGGTCCTTTAATAACCATGTTTTTACTCTTCCTGTTACCCCAAAACCTGCTCACCCATTTGATGGTGATGATAAAGACAGCTGACCCGATGGGTGCGGAGTAGATCCCATATCCCCAGCGGTCCTGGTAGATTCTCACTGCGATGGTCAGCACTCCAAACATAGTGATGCTGGACCGTTTGGGCTCATCAAAATCTCCCAGCGCTGTGACAGAAGAAATATCTGAATCTCTCTTGACCTACAAGAGCTCCTCGTTACATCTCAAGCTTCTGGTTGGTGTGTTTATCCACAGAAGTAATGGTGACTCATTTTGTTTTAATTTTCCTTATCAAGTAAAAGGCTGCAGATAGGGATGCTAGCTGTTGCCACAAGAATTTGCCACAAGAATTTAACCTGTCACCATTCACACTCCGGACCATATCTCTAACCTCTCTGGTCAACCAACCATGCATCTTGCATATCATCATGTCCAGTCATAGTCTTATATGTGGGACATTCTGACAGTCCAAGTCGATTACTACTGAGTCCCCTTCAGGGGCACAGCAATGCATTGTATACTTAAATTTATACTGAAATGTGTGTGTTTGTGTATGTGTGTGTGTGTGTGTGTGTGTGTGTGTGTGTGTGTGTGTGTGTGTGTGTGTGGGTGTGTGGGTGTGTGTGTGTGTGTCAATACAGTTAGCCTCACCGATGAGAGTGGCCCACATGGAGAGGGCGGTTCCATACACACTGAAGTATTCCAAGACGTCGTACTTCATGAAACACAGGATGGACAGCCCTGGCCCATCACACGCATGGTAGATCTAGTGTAAGAGTTAAAGCACTTAAATCACTGAGATAAGACAGTAGAACTCTTCAGTGGTTCTGAGACAGGGTGTGCGTATTTTGAGGCTTGGCTATAAAAAAGTATTTTCCTTCGGACCTCCATGTCTATAGAAATCTTGGACTAGTTGAAGTTAAGCTTTAGGTTACAGTTCGTAATGTGAGATTTTGGTGGCAGATTTGGTGTTCTCCAGCTTCATAGGCTAACCAAAGCACAAATCCAATGATTGCCAGTTTCTTTTTGATTTTGATTTTTTTTTTATTGCATTGGAAGTCAGGTCACGGATCTGCTGGAGAAACACCTTGGACAGGTCACCAGTCCATCCAAGGGCAGGTATTGGGGATTAAGACTGGATCCCCTTCCTGATGTCCCATAGTGGGTTTGAACCTGCAACCTTATTAGTTCTCAAAGCGCACGCTCGGAGTTAGTGTGGCCCCTACACACACACACACACACACACACACACACACGTTTATATATGTGTGTTAGTGTGTGGGTGTATGTGTATCTGTGTGTGTAGGGATAGCACACAGCCCTGAGTTCCTTTAGAAAGCATGTTCAACTGTCCTTAAGCTAAACACTGGACCTTTTACATTTCATTGTAGGAATATAATGCCCAAATGTTGTGGCTTATAACATACATTGTGACCAAACAGTTCTACTAACTCAAATGCAAAGGAAAACCAGCAAACTAGGACCATCCTATTAACCACCCTCCAAAATCTTAGGAAGTCCCAGCTAACGCTATATTAACCCACACTATACATCCATTCATTTACCCATCTGTTATAGATCTGTTATCTGATGTCAGCCTTATTGGAGGGCAGGGTCAAATCAGTCTCTCTCTCAGCTGGTATACGTTCTCCACAGTCATCCCCCAACATGTTAAGGTGAAATAGGTGTTAGGCAGTGATCAATTGTGGTAACCGGTTTCTTACCGTGGTGAAGAACATGGTGAAGAAGTAGACCATGGCCTCCATGTGGAAACCTCTCTTGGCGGCCACACTGGCAACTGGCAGGAACACCAGGCTGCTCACAGTCGGTAGCAGCATCTTGGCAATGAGTGCACCCATGGTTGAATCAATGTGAGCGAATCCAAGTCAGAGGGAAAGCCGTCAATCCAAGCTCTTGTATCCCAAGGGTTAGAAGGGTCCTCTGTTGAAACACATCCAATAGTCCACACTGGTGAAGAGGGTCAACAGATAATATAGATACACTCACACACACTCACACACTTAATAGTCAGTCAAAATCACTGGTTGAAGCCTCATGGATCAGTTTTAAAATCTATATGATGTTCTCAACCAAATCTTCAGCGGGAGGGAAGGAGATCTCAGCTCCTACCGAGTCTGCTGCTATACTGAAATGTTGGACTGCATACATGTCCACACAGCCAGCTGTCTGCTTTTAGCCCTTTAAAATTTAAATGGCCACTGGGTCAGCAGGCAGTGAGTGGGGGTCCAGAGGGGCCTGTATATGTGGTGTCATCACCCGGCAGCTGTGTGCATACCAGCCGCACAGTGAGAGTGTTCACATGCCAAAGCAACACCACACACATGCCGAGTGTTACTCAGCCCTGGATGGATACACAATACAACACTGCTGCAGGGCCCACTATCTATTCTGCTTCGTTCCTACTTCTTCTGACCTTTTATTGCATAGTGGCACAGCAGGCAGCACTGTTACCTCACAGCAAAAAGGTCCTGTGTTCCAATCCCGTCCCAGGTCCCTTCTGTGTGGAGTTTGTATGTTCTCCCCATGGCTGTGTGGATTTGCTGTGGGTGCTCTGGTTTCCATCCACCATCAACAAGACATGCATGTTAGTGTTAATACTCCTACCTGTGTCCCTGAGCAAGACAGTAAGAAAAAGAACTGGAGTTGATCTCGAGGCACTGCAGCTGCACATCAGTCCCATACAATAGGATGGGTTGAATGCAGAGAACACATTAATTTGTATGTATTTACAATGACAAATAATTAATAGTTCATCCTCCTAAATCATTTCCCCTACTGTGTACCATTGCATGGCTGTTTGTCTCTACACAGCCTTCCTGTGGCCACCCTGCCCTACTCTTCCTCTTTCTGTGACTTAATACAAATATGAATCAGATGAATGACGCAAGCCAAAGTAGCAGATTGAAATAGCTTTCATAACTAGGTTTGTTATGGCCTAGTGATGTAGCTCACAGCCTGTCTGTCCTTTGCTGGGTTCGTACTATAGAAGCCAAGGCATCCCTCAAAATTTCGGTTAGCTGGTAAATAGTTTTGGTGAGGAAAAAGTGCCCTCCGTGTCAGCTCCTTAGCAACCTAAAAGCATTGATGAGAAAGGCTCCATCATGCATCTGTTTATCTCAGGGTGACTCAGTATTTGATTCTTCTTCTAATAATGATAATAATAATAATGATAATAATAATATTAATAATAATTCCCTTAGGGGGAATTTGCAATTCTCTGTATTTGACCCATCCTTTGTATAGGAGCAGTGGGCAGTCACCATGTGGTGCCTGGGGAGCCATTAAGGGTTCAGTGTCTTGTTCAAGGACTCCTTGACATGCTTCTCTGAAGGACCGAGATCAAACCTGCAACCCTCCGATCGCCAGACGACCGCTCTACCCACTGAGCTATGCTGCCCCTTTTCGCATTTCTGTAAACTGTAGTTACAGTCAGACTGAATGATATAATATAACTCCATTTGTCCTGGGGTACTTTGGCAGCAACATGTTTTGGGAAGAATATGAATACGAGACTGAGAGGTCAATTGTTTTATATGAAACTGTTCTTTCAGTTTGTCCCCTGTTTTTCAGGGGCTGCCACAGTGGATTTTAGTTTCCATTGGCACCATGTGAGGACACAGCACCAAGGGAGGCATTGACCAATCCGGCGGGGTCTTGCCAAGTTGCTGTACGCTGATCTGGCAAAATTAGACATGGGATGCCCTTCCTGACACAACCACTAACCCTATGGATGGGGGTACAGGTAAAGCAATGGATGCCATTCCAGTACTCATGGGATTTTACCCATGGATAAAATCCTGACAGAAGCTAATATTAATTTTGTATTGGAATTGTATTGTATTTAAAATGTAAAAATCCATAACAGCCTGGTTTCTGTTATACAATTATAAATATACATGACTTGAAACTATTGGAAACATCAAAAATTATATGAGGAGATTGAGTGTCTTTCTGATCTTCATATAGACCTCCTGGGGTGGGTCATATGGACATAATCCCACATCATCTGTTTAAATTGCCCTATAGTCTTATTTGACTATGTAATAAAGCATCTATGTGTTTCTACAGCATCGCAGCTGACGGACACAGGAACTGATTCCATATTAAGCCAGCCTGGAGTTGCTGGAGATGTGGCAGTTGTTGTTTCTCAGCTGTTGCACCTGCTCATGGGCTTGAGGTAGGAGCACAAAGGGTGCAGTGTGATGGGAAAGCATACCAACCCACCCACCCCCACACACAAACACACACACACACACACGCCTCAGATTCCAGGAGAGACTTTGTAATTTGATCAGATGAGACCAGAGCCAAGATGCTCTTCTCAGTGGTGAAGGAGAGCCAAACCTCGCCCTCTGCTGGACATACTGTCAGATCCCTCAACAACACCCCCATCATTCCCAAGATTACAACCAATGCATACCTTCCAAGCAAGGCACAGAAACCCCAAAGGATCCACTGATGCAACATAGTAATTATTATTATTATTATTAATAATAATAATAATGATAACAAGTCGCCCAGTTAACCAACTGTAGAAGACTAGTTTTATGATGTCATTTAGTAGATTTTGGATATGGTACCACCACTGAATTCAGGCTAACAACAGTGTCTTTTGGGACAACTGAACCTGAGTCTTATCAGTATCTGTGATTTTCTATTATCTATGAATTCCTTGTGGTGCTGCTGACCTTGTTTATGGATGGTTATTATGCCTGCAATAAGTATAGACTTCTCATTCCTGCAGGTTGAACCAGGATGTAGATCAGCAATGTCCTCCACCTTTGATCACATTTTTGAACATACCATACACCATACACTCAGTGCTTGAGATCTTATGGTATGACAGAGTTGAGATAAGGTGGGGCCCATGTGTCTGGGCCCCAAACTGTTGTTGGCCCCAATGCAGCTGCATTACCTGCATATGTGTTGGTGTCATCTGTGGCATGGTTTAGATAATTGGGTTAAATTGGGCTTGTTGAAACATGTCTGACACTCCTGTTCAGTCATCCCACAAGACGCTGTTGTAAAGCTGAGTTTAGCCCTGGTCCCCTGTCCAAAATGTACTAAATGAAGCTGGTGAGATTAAAGGACATCATAACTGATGTGTATCATGTGGAAAACTATGGAAGTAAGACCTGGGTTGTAAAAAAATTGAATTATTATTTCCATATGAGCACCTGCTATCAAAACACATGTCAATACTATATACTTGGGTGATTTGCCAGCACACCAGAAAACAAAGCATGTGAAGAAAGCATCCCTTACTGTGATAGAACAGGAACAGCCAAGCGCTCTTGGACAATAGAATATAATTACATAGGAAAACCTTTGTGTCTGAGTAGAAATGTGTCTTTGGCAACACATACTTGAGCATACATAGGGAATCTACACCACACAGACAAGGGTAGTCTCTAGCAGGTTGACCCTGCCGTGACCCCTGGTCCCTGACCTTCTCCTTCAAAACCCCAGCAATCGAGTGTCCGAAGGGCAAGGGCTGCATCCACGTTGGAATGCACTATATGAAAGGGAGAGTGGTGGTTGTTATAGGGGGGAAGCAGAATAAGGAAAATTCCACAAAAAACGTAATATCTCCATGCAGACAGGATGACCTTAAAACATCTACATCTCCAACATGGCTGTCAGAGGGGGACTTCCATGGTGTATAGCTTTATACTGACCTGACTCATGCTCATGAGTCCCTAAAATCTTAACATATAACAGAGAGAGGTCCATCTTTATGTGTCATGAGAAGTCCCCATGTTATGGGGGTGGACACAAATTTAGACGGAGCTTGGGGGCTTAAGGCAGGATGTGCTTCAAGATACCCTGTGGTGGGTTTGAACCCACAACATTTGGCTTGTCAGGTCCTGTCAGGTTTTCTTGGGGGTGCCCTAAGGAGACGAGTCAGATTAATGAGAAACAGAAGTCTGATAGTAATAGATTTTATTTGTCTTATTTTCAGCTTCGTCGTTGTCCAATTAATAAGATACTTCCCCACTTGATTTCTAATAAAGGAATCACTCGGGCCAACTGTTGTTTTAACCACCATAGCATATTATTGGACACACACACACACACACACACACACACACACATGAACAGACAAACACACCCTAGCACAAACACACATAGACACACAGCGCTATTTGAGGACACCTCGGCTCTCCTCAGTCTAAACAGGCCAGTGTGGGAACGCGGAGCAGACTTCCTGGACGCATCTGGAAAAACATGGGGCTCGCTTTTGATTAAGTCATAAATAGCTTTGCCCTCTGACCTCCAGGCCCTCTCTTACAAATAATTAAAAGCGCAGTGCTCATGTTCTAGCCCGCCAGTCAGTGAGGACACGGGCCGGCAGTCTGAAGATGTTATAACATCATGACTTGTTCTCAACAAACTGAAGACCTCGAGACAACATCCTAGTCTGGGCTTTGTCTGTCTATCTTTGGTTCCTCCGTTCATGTGATTCTTTGTTATTGTGGTTAAACAGCGCCCTGCTCCTTACTGTCAGTGTACAATTTGCCCACTTCTCCAGATTGCTTAAAGGCACATCAGGACTTTTGTGAGGTGAAAATGTTCAAATCCCTGTATGGGATCTTGTCTTTTGGGTTTTTGTTTGTTTGACTGGTCATCTATTTGTCAGTGTTTGAGCTGAACTGTGTCTGCTGA
>OMLC01067903.1:0-10195 GCA_900302585.1 Regalecus glesne | reverse complement strand
TTTCCGCTACCTTCTGAGTTGCTTTCAAAACAACAACTATTGCTTTCACCTTGTTTTGTAAAAACGAGCTGCCCTTATTTAAGTTGGTGCTGATTTGGTGCTAATGCGAAGTCCTTTTGTTTCATGGAGGGGGGTGATGCATGGTGGGATATCTGCCTCGGATGTTCTGATTGTAACGTTACAGATTCTGGTGTTTTGTCCAAATTTATTCAGTAAATAAATTGTGAACTGCAAAAAGGATTTTTTTGGGGCCTTTCTTTCTTCTGAGTTATAACCTGAGTTATACTGTTATACAGGGCTATGGCACCACACAGTAATCTCTTTCTTTTGGAGGGTTTCCTACCTTTCAGGTGTCCCCACAGCAGATTTCATAGCCTCCATCGGTATCACGCGTGGTGGCTTCAACCGATCCGATAGGGTCCTTGACGGTCCGCCTGCTGATCTGAATTCCCTTTAAGACACAACCACCACGCCTATGAATGGGAGCACAGGTAAAGCACTGGACGCCGTCCCAGCATTCATGGACTTGCGCCCATGCCTGTCGCCAGCCACGCAGTAACGACACACGAGGCATCACAACAATAATTCGGTGTAAATAAAAAGGAATGACCTCCGAATTTGGAAATGTCCTGAGCATCTGAATAATTGATCAGCTGAAAGCATGGTCTATTCATTTCATGTCAATAATTGATGATCTGATCAGCAGCGTAGCTTATTATTGTACTTTACTGTTTGTTCCCCCTTGCACGCCTTCCTCAGAATCCTCCTTCAGAGTCCTGCAAACATAACATTTCAGACGTCTGTAGCATACTGGAGAAATAGGGCTTCAGATCGTGGTGACTCCACGGCTGTCTGCTGCACAGACGGCAGCCGAGCTGGGCTGAAGCCACGCTGGGATCATCCAGCAGCAGATATAAATTTAACGGCTTATCAAAGGGTTCATGTTAGGGATATACAAGGGGAATGCTTTTCTGTGCTGCAGCCCATATGCGGCGGAGGGGGGAGGTGGGGAGGGGATTCCAGGTCTGTGGTGTGGAGATTGTTTAGAGCCTCATCCATAACTCTGGCGTTTTTGAAATCGAGTATCTTCCAGCCTAAACCGTTCATTCATCTTCCACTTCTTCAACTTCAAACGGCGGTCACGGAACGAGCGCAAGCATTATCGCTGTACTACTTGAGGCCTCTGCTCCGTTTTAACCTCTCCGCCGGTCTCATTCCAAGAAAAATGAATTACACGAGGGAAGCGCTCCGATGAGCTTCTTATACAAATCATTTACCCGAAAGCGCTCTCATGAGGAGTCCCTGACGGCTTTGTCATTCTATTCAGCATGACAGCCTTGTCGCTCTGATAGGCCAGGCTGACCTGGTTTTGACTGCGTTGACCTCTTCCTGTCTTTGAATCCCCGAGACGAAAAATCACTTCAGATCCCATCTGCTCCTCGCAGTACAGGGACGTGCTCGGATCTGTGTGTGTGTGTCTGCATGCGTCCCCGTGTGGAACGCAGGTTGACTGTGGTTGTGTGTCCTGGCCAGTGTGCCTGTGTGTGTCCACGCTGTTCTGAGCAGAGCCCGTCCACCTGTCACACTGTAATCCTGATTAAGGGCACATCCATGAGACAGGGCCGACAGCGGCTGCTACAATACTTGTTCTCCCTTCTACTCCATTATGAGTAAGGGAAGTGAGTGAACGTTCGTGTCTTGAATGACACACGGTGACAAATTACAGTCATGAGCCTGGCTGAGTACATCAGCTGGTGAAGTGATTCCTGGCTTTGACGGTGCAGCTCTGCTCGGTGGAAGTCCAGCCTGGTCCACCAGTCTCTTTCCTTGAGCCTAATGCAAACACGAGCTTCCTTTGAGGACTGAGTGAGGATGTATGGACGGAGGCTACAACAGCTCTTGAATGATCCAACTCCCCCAGCAGTGCTCCTCTTCTCCGGTTGAATTGTTTTTGTCAGACATGCAGAAAGACCAAATAGATGAACATGTACTGGGTTTAGTGATTAAACACGGCAATTAGTGTATTTTTAACAGTTATGCATTATTTGAGTATTATATATATATTTATATGATAGGGCAAACATCCATTACACATCGGTCTATCTTGGGAGAGGGATCCGTTCTCCATTAATCTCCCTTTTTTCGAGTTATTTCTTATCTGATGTGAGGGTCTAAGGACAGGATGTTGTGTTAATGTAAACCCCACTGAGAGACATTTGTAATTTGTGACATTGGGCTGTACCAAGGATGGGCAAAATGATCGAGTTAGGGCTGGTGTGGGTGCAGGTCTTTGATCTAACCAAGCAGATACCCACCTGATTCTATTAGTCAACCTGAGGTCTGTACCAAGGGCCTTGATTTGTAGACTCTTATGTGTCTGCTTGGTTGGAGCAAAAACCTCCACCCACACCAGCCATCTCTGGATCATGTTGCCCACCCATGGGCTGTAGAAACAACGCTGACTTGATTTGACTTGACATATACATCAAATGTTTTGCCATGAAAAATGAAATATAATCCTTGTTCTGTAAGGGAGGCAGACAATGAATTTGGCTCTATGGAGGCTATTTTCTCCATAAATCAACGTATTTAGGGTTTGAACAGCACATATTTACTAATATTCAAGCAAATGCTGACGGTAAAAATAGTTTAAAATCACACATGACAAGGTCCAGATTGAGAGTATATGTATATGTATGTAATCTTACAGTTTCTCCTGCGTTCAATCGCCATGCTGCCCCTGGTGTTTAGTAAACGGTCTTTTACTGGTCTTACTGGTTGGGTCTATTTATAGCAGTGTCGTTAGCTGCCTAGCATGCTCGTCCCCTTCTGCAGCGTTTAGGTAGGAGACGTGGACTCGGTGTTTTATTCAACACCCGGCGAAGTAAAGGATCCGTATTAATTTTACATCATATAGGATAGAAAAGTCAGTCTCGGTGACCCACCTCATTAAATCACTGCTGCTTTCTCCTCCCTGACTACCTCGGTCTGAAATAAAACATGACAACGGATGGGGACACCTGTCTAGGCTTCATACCGCTGACACGTTTCTTCTTTTACTTTGCTCTTTACTGTTGACTGTCGCTTCTTAGCGATGAGAAAACTCAAAGCCCTCGGAAAACCTTCAATCCTTCGTTTTACTTTCACTATATATTAAAGAAACAAACCCGTGTGGTGTGATGGGATATATTGTAAACCCTGGAGGGGAGGATTTACTACAAGCTCTATTGGGGTTTCTCACCTCACTGGCACGATACATGTCATACTTGATTTGTGCCAAGTACACAGACAGAGAGACAGATAGATAAAATTCCCTCTCACACAGAAAATACAGAATTTTAAATATGACAGTTAAGATTAGCATCAGGATCTTCTCAAGGCCACCTGATGCATTTTTTTAATGACGAAAATGTGTGTTCGAAACGTCAAATGGACGCATTACAAATACTGTCTTCTTCTGCTTCCTTTTCTTCTTCTTCGGGCTTGTTCTCTGTTTCTCAGGGGTAACCAGTGCTGTTTCTTCTCTATTCTCATCATAATCTGGCATAATTTGACGTCGGATCCCCTCCCTAACACAACGACCACTGACCCTAAGGATGGGGGGGCACAGGTAAGGTGCTATGTGCACATCAAACCTCACTTTGTATGTTTTTGTCAATACTCCACAGGAAGAGAACACCAAAACATGCTGTTAATCACAATTATAGATGATTGAATGAAGCCAGAGACGATCACTGGGGTATTTAGAGGCCCAATTTAAACCAGTAATGTCTCCAGTGCCTGTGGTTAAACCCCCTTAAAGCAGGCTACAATGAGGTTTACCTTGTCCTCCCTGCTGTTAGTGTGATATAATCTGACCTCTAGCGGCGAGTATGCGTATAACCAAACCGCCAAGTTATCGACTCTGTCTCATCGTGAGCGGAATCCTTGATAGCTGACAGATTTCCTGGCTTTTCAGATACTTATTGAATTCATCTCTCAAGTCCGTGACCATAGACCCTGAATTTGAATTAGTCGGAGCAGGCTGAGGCTCCACACTGCAATTAGGATTTCCTTTAATTAGAGGGAGCGCCTCTGCCGAGCGCACAAACAAGCTGAAGCATCCTAATGGTGGAGGCAGCAGCCGTCTGAGAGCAAACCTCGTTACTGCAGCAGGTTTAACCCATCCTGACCCGGTGTCTACTTTTAGACGAATCTGCTTTCGAAGTCATTAATATCTTAGTTGTTAAGTCACAACTTAGTATTTATTTATTTATCTATTTAAAAGGGACCATGTGCAGCTTTTTACATAAATGTCACCATTTGATGTGCCACACCAGATTATAGCTTCAAGCTAATTCAGATCTGCAGTCCCTTGGCAGGTCAAACTGGTTGCAAGACTAAGATTACAAGAGTGGAAAGCCAAGTCAACCATGAATACTGGCAGCAGCAGCAGCTCCAGCCCTACTTGGTGGTGTGGCCTGCCAACATGAATGATTCATCTCATGTTTACGCTGAGCGTTTAGCTCTCGACACTCACACGGCAATTTCAAGACTAAGGAAACAGCAGACGGCATTCTTCTTTCAAACCACGTCCCCATGTTTGACCTGTGGCCTTGACCATCAACTTGACCAAACTATCCTAGCCCTAATCCATTGACAATGAATAGCAGTAGTCGTGGTCTTTGTATCTTTGATGCCCTGTTAGACATTACATTGTCCACTGATAGTGATGTTACACTCGTCCAAACTAACATTAATATATTGATATTTAGCTTCCATGGTAATCGCACATCTCCTGTTCAGGCCTAAATGGATCTCAGAAAGGTGTCATTCATAGGAAGATGAAGATGATAATGATGATGATGATGATTAAGCTTTTTTAAAATCTTTCTCTTTCACTGAATCCATCCTATTGTAGGGTGAGCGGAGATCAGCTGCAGGACCCAGGGACCAACTCCAGTTTCCTGTTTCCTTGCTCAGGGGCACGGGCAATACCTGAGATGGGATTTGAGCCCAGAACCTTCTTGCTGTGAGGTAAAAGTTTATCCGCTGCGCTCCCTCTGTACCACCAACCCTTGTCTAACTGTAATTCTTATATATGTATATGAGTCCCGGGCCCCACCTCACCACACGTATCATGGAAACCAGATCAATCTAAAGAGACTACCTTGGCTTGCTGGACGCGCTCTGCTCTCCTCCTCATTTTTACTTTCTGTCTGCTCCTCCTCGCTTTCCAATGGGACTGTGAACATTCTGCAGTTCAATTAATTCTGAGTGGCTTCGGTTTCGATTTTGTTTAACCCCGGGGAACAACCGTGGGGTCTCCGAGCGGTGAAGGTTCTTGCGCGCTCCATCAAGCCGGTCCAATTAAGGTTAATAGCATGGTTGCGCAACAATCCTATGACAACAAGGCCTCTTTCAAAGACTGCTGTTATTGTGGCCAGGGGGTTGGCAGGATAGCGGCGTCCCCCTGTGGTGTTGGTGGGCTGTAAAGAAGCTTCAGTGAGCAGTTCTCCCAGCGCAGCCCCGTGATACGTGCGCGGCTCCCCTTGGGTCCAATGGCAGAGGTCTGTGGCAGGGCACCAAGGAAAACACACGGACAACAGATGGCCTCTGTTGTCTTCCACCCATCCATGGAGCTCCTCCTGGCCCCGATGTACACAAACAACACACTAAAGACAGTGAAGAAGATAATTGGAGACAGAGAGAGAGGACAGCTTGAGTTGAGCGAGTACCATACTGCTCTAAGCCAGGGACCATGGCTAAACTATGACACTGTGGACACCGTGTTCTGTGAGGAACCTGTCAGAGACATCTCGCTGGAGGTGAGTTCCACAAGACGGCTTCAGTACAGCAGGTGGTGCCTGGGAATAAGCCTCTGGGGCAGGCGGCTGACGAGGGGACCGCATTTTCTTGTCTGTCCATCTGTCTTGTCTGTCTCTGCCTCTATTTGTCCATCTGTCAGTCTGTCTGTCTGTCCATCCATCCATCCATCCATCCATCCATCCGATTGTCAGAGTCCATATTTACCAAAAATCAACTTTCACGTGTTGTTACATTTTGTCCTGAAACTGTTTTTTCACATGGCGTCTTTGGCCTCAAGTCAGCGGCTTCCGTTTATCAATGAAAATAAATCCATCCCAGAATGAAGCATTCACCCTCAGCTTACACCACATGGGCGTATTAATGCTTTAGCAGTGCAGCGCATTAGCTGTGTGGGCGTATATGCATAGCTGACTGCTTGTTTTCCAAGTGTTGACTTACGGCAATTCTTGTATCCCTGTAGAATAAGCATCCTTGAGGCATGGATAGTTCATTCTTAATGGTTTCATGTTATATTGCATTTTTTTATTTTAGTTTTATTTTAAGCCTCGTGGTTTCAGAGCAGGCCTTCTCACTTCAATACAACCAGTGAATATGGAGGCCCATCATAATGATGTGGTTCTGGTAAGGATGCTACCTGGTCTCCTAGTCTCTCCTAGTGAGGGACTCCAGGCGTGTCTAGCTGGGAGGAGGCCACGCGGCAGACCGGGGACCAGGTGGAGGGATTATATCTCCACACTGGCCTGGGACCACCTCAGGGCCCCCCAGTCAGAGCTGATGGATGTGGCCAGGAGAAGGGTTGGGAACTGCTACCTCCACAACTCGACTCTGGATAGATGGACGTGTGGATAAGTGTCTCATGTGATGCAGATAGAGGACGCCACACTATCTCATCATACTCCTCCTGTTTATTTCCCTCATCTAGTCTCTATTAAGGATCTGGCTTTTTATCTGGCTTGTGAATCACCAAACATAATTTCTCTGTATGCCGACAATGACAATAAAGGGCCTCGATCTCAGAGAGGTTGTACGCACCATCTCTTCCCTTCACACCCTTTTGTCAAAACCCAATTATCTCCCGTGTTGTGTCTTCCAGTGCTCATTTAGAATAGCTGATGGGGACATTGTGTTTTAACTGCTGCCATCCAGCAGCTGACACGCTTATCGAACATTAGGGGATCTTAATGGCATATGGGCCGTGTTAACTGGTGCGGAATAAACGCTCGAAAACATGTGGATGTCGTCGAGAGCCCCCACTAAATTTATATTCTCAGGTCAATTATGTGTTTTCTTCATCCTAGGACGACACAGAATGCCCACAGAAGACCACTTCGCCATCCCCTCCATCAGAGGCTGGCATGGACCCTTCCTCATGAAAGGATATTCATGATGACTGGAGGCGGGATACCTGGTTGTGACTGTCTCCAGTGTTGGGAGACTCAGCCTTACATCACAATCACAGGACATCTGATGCTCTGGAAGCCACACGAATCAATCACTGTCCCCTTTCCATGGGGTTTGTGGCAACATCCCTCACATGAGGATGGTCCCTTGTTCTTGTCGCTGATACATATTCCATCTTTCATTTTGTTTCAGTCACCAGAAGACATGCCGTGCTTATCTGCTGCCTTCGCTGGATAATGAGTGATACCTGAGCCTGTGCACGGCACTGCACGGGCTGTGATATGAGATGCCTTGTGCACCTTGATATGAGTGAATAGGGAGCGTTTCTGTCCCAGCATGCAGAAGAGGTCCACTTTATTTCATCACTGTAGGTTACAATGGAATTTGTTCTCTGTATCTAAACCATCCTATTGTGTAGGAGCAGTGATGAGCTGCAGCATCCAGTGACGAATTCCTTTTATTCTCTTATTGCCTTGCTCAAGGGGGACAGGCAGGGGTATTGACCCTAGCATGCACGTCTTCTTGATAGTGGGAGAAATTCCCCCAATCCCAATTTTTGAATGGGAAGTGGTGGAACTATGGTGAAAGATTCATGATGGGTGATTCTGGTGGCTCAGTGAACAACGTTTGCAAGCTATTTAGCACCATTGATAATTTTTCACCTTTGACCTTTAGTCAGCGGGCTTCATTTAGACCACCTGAGGTTAGGGAATAAGGTCAAATCTGCCCTCTTGCCCTTTGAGCTTGCTTTTTCATGGCTCTGTGTTTAACAGCTTCAGACACACGGAACTATTAAAAGAAGTCACTGCACGATCAGGTGGGGAGAACAAAACATGAAGCAGAACATCATGAAATAGAATTCATATACATGTCAAAGAGAATAAAATCACTCCAAAACAAAAAGCTCTGACATCTTTTTGCAGGAGCACAGATTTTAGTTTTCCAGAGACAAAGCTGAGCTGCTGTTTATCACAAAAAGGAAAATAATATGTCTTATCTGCAGCGATAACCATCTCCCAATACCACGGATCTAATGTGGGCCGTAGACAACACGAAGACGTGGCTCCAAATGTTCCTCTGGTAATCCATCGTGAAATCCACTATTAATAAATCAATATGGCAACGCCTGTGTCAAGATGTGTGTAGAAGAGAAAATACATATAGTCCAATACACAAAGTACTACAGCTACTACTACCACAACTACTACTACTATCACTTCTACTACCCCAGCATGTGAGCAAGCCACAGGGATATGTAAGAAGACTGACAAATAGCTTATTTAATGAGCTAATGTAGAATATAAAAAGTAAATTTACATATCTAAATCAAAAACACAATAAAAAAGGTGAAACAAATAACTGAAAATAATACAAATCAATTAACCCCATACCAGTTCATCCCTAACCTAAGCCAAGTAGTTGCCTATGGTAACTAGAGTTGCCTGCTGAAACTAACCTGGCAAACTAGCGACTGGATGATTTTGGTGCTAACAGTGAAATCTATGAAGGATCATTACATCGTTAATATATTTTATTTAACGTTTTTTATAATAGTTTGAGTTGGTACTTCAGGTTGAACAAATGTCCCTGGTTTAGTCATAGATTTAATAGAAGGGCCAGATGTGCTACGTCGGAGGCTAGAACGTCCGGACAGGTCGGCCATCTTACCGCAGCACCAGAGGTAAACAATGGAGGTAACCTGAGGTAAGCTAAGCAATCTGTCAAACGTCAACCCTCTTATCTCGCTAAAATCTTGACGGATTCACAAACTGTTTATTTTTATTACAGACTTTATTAGGGGGGTTATAATTATTGATGGTTGAACATGCTGAAATCGCCACTTTTCTCCTCGAAAATAAACCAACTTAATCGTGGAGTTCAGTTGCATCACGGCTAGCTAGGCTACTAACTATCCAGTAATTTTGGGCGAGGCAGAATTACTCTTTCTTTTCAATATAATACACGCATGATATACAGGATTGACTGAATGTACACATGATTTCCTATTGGGTTGGTTTGTTGATAGCATTTTATTTAATGATTTCTACAGAAAATTGCTGACAAGATGCCAGACTTTTGTGCGGCCCATGGCTGCTTTAACCGCCGTTGTCTCAAAAGGAGAACCCGAGGGATCACCTTTCACCTGTAAGATATTACGCTATCATGATTAATTTTAGGATTACCGTCAGTTACTTAGTGGAAGTACGAACAATACACAGTAACAGTAACAGTGGTGCTCTGACATGATAGTATTGGTAGATGTTGTTGACAAAGGGTTTAGAATATGTTTGTTTACATAATCGCTGAATGTTTGAACAACGTTTTTTGTGTAGTTATATTATTTTTAAAGTAAATACATGCATACATACATACATACATACATACATACATACATACATACATACATACATACATACATACATACATACATACGTACATACATACGTACATACATACGTACATACATACGTACATACATACGTACATACATACGTGCATACATACGTGCATACATACATGCATACATACATGCATGCATGCATGTATGCATACAATTGCCCCAAAGTATGATAATCTGGGTGTGTACTTGTGTCATTGCCCTCAAATGGAAAGAGAGATTTAAAATGTTAATTATAATTTATATATCTGGGTTCATTTCTCACTTTTTTAAGGTTTCTCAAACCCGGAGAGAGGAGGAAGAAGTGAGAAGTTGCCCAAAGAAAGGATGGTTTTGCTGCCACTGACAGAACACTGCAATGAGCACTTCAAGACTGAGGACTTCGACGGAACCGGGCAGACTGTGCGGATTAATGATGGTGTTGTGCCATCCATTTTCAGCTTTCCAGCACATCTTCAAAGGGTACGTGTATGTATATCCTTGTCCAACAAATAATTTAAGGTGTATAAGATGGATATATCAACATAAATGTGATAAATGTCTCACTAGAACATTATTCAAAATTTTATAACATTAAATAGTCATTAT
>OMLC01067900.1:0-13214 GCA_900302585.1 Regalecus glesne | reverse complement strand
TATCGCAGTAACCAGCAAACTTAATGAAGTCAAGAGGAAAAATAATAACCATCATCAATAAGGCTTCATGCACCTACCAGTGCTAACAGTTCATTGCAGTGAGGAGAGCCTCTGTAATACCTGTCTTGAACAGTAGAGGGCGCTGCCCCATGTTAAAAATAATGGATATTTTTTATGTTTATCCAGTATTTTGCCTTGGAGATAGCTTCCTTCCTTCCTCTGTTTTGCACAATCACACACACACACACACACACACACACACACACACACACACACACACACACACACACACACACACACACATCAGGGGAAGCAGCTGCGTGGCTTTTGCTGGGAATGTGCAACATGAAGAGGGAGAAGAGCTCTCAAACGTTTTCCTGAAGGAACGACCTCCTTCTCTGCTGATATCTCTGTGGGGCGGCATAGCTCAGTGGGTAGAGAGGTCGTCTGGCAATCAGAAGGTTGCAGAGTCGATCCCCGCTCCTGCATACAGCATGTCGAGGTGTCCTTGAGCAAGACACTGAACCCCTAACTGCTCCCTGAGCACCATATGTTGGCAGCTCACTGCTCCTACACAATAGGTTGGGTCAAAAATGCAGAGTAATCCATATTTCCCCTTGTGGTACTGATAAGGGAATCTTTATTTATTTCTTTATTTATTTTGGGCAATACCGTCCACGGGCCTGGCTCACCTCCTCAGACACGTGTGTGGGGGGAGGGGTTGTTAGAGCCAGAGAACAGGACAGATGAAGGGAAAGAGGGGAAATAACCGGACAGGTTACCTGAGTTGGCCCGGGCCTCCCTGCTGGATCCCGGCCTTGAACAAATAGAGTATTGTCCGTTCATTCTACACACAGACCAAAAGAGCCGTCCGATGTCAGTCAGTGTGCTAGCATATCGTTTCCACACGGGATTTAGAGGAATGTTATTTTGGAGGATGCCACATAGATCTCTACCCCTGTTTAGTGCCTGGTTGTCTCCATTACGGATGCCTGAGTTTTGTCAAGTTCAACGCCGGTCAGCTTTACTCTGTTGCAGGGTGGTGCCAGTGTGATGAGTGTAGAAAAAGGCACGCGCCCCAGAGACACAGGGAGCGCAGGGGAAATCTAGACCTTGGCAGAGGGCAGAAACACACCGCAGGAGGAGAGACTTGTTCAATTTAGCACCAACTAGCTGACATAAGCTGCCCTGGGAACATGTTGTCACCACTGCCCTTCAAGTGATTTCTGTGACACAGATTATGAGGGAAAATTGCTAAAGCAGAAAAATGAATAAACAGGAATGAAACATGACCCAAAACTGAGACGCAAGATAAATCATGAATTAAGAAAAGTCACTTGTTCACGGGGAAAGATGGGAGCTGTGCCGACAACATGCACCCAAAACATGCAGAGTGAACAGCCAATGGGCTCGTTCTCATACAGTCAGAGTGAGACTACCAACCAGACACTTGGTGGACTCCATCCGTCAGCCAGTTTCACAGTGAGATGAGTAAAGCTCCCCCCTGTTTATCCCACTGTTGATGTGCCCTTGAGGAAGACATTCCATCCTCGATGGATAACCGTTGCATGTGTTTTCCACCTGAAGCAAAAAAGGGATCATTGTGTGGGTCTGTAAGAAAAACGCAAATCCAACAGAAGTGAAAGAAATCTCGGATGTGCTGAATGGTGGTGCTCCCATCTTGGGAACATAATGATCATGAGGACGAACCTTTGGGTTTAATCATTCAGGGTCGGATGATGGTTATGACGGTGTTTTTAGATGCGTCTGGCCACAGGAATTATTTTCAGCTCTTAATGTCAGTTATGATGAGCACTCTACTGCTGAAGTCTCCACAATTATACAGTCATCATCTTTAATCTACTGACACATGCATGCACTCTTCACATGGTCTCCCTCTCCCACCCCCTCCCTCTTTCTCTCTCTCTCTCTCTCTCTCACACACACACACACACACACACACACACACACACACACACACACACACACACACAGGGACTTTTTTAACCACTGTCTAATTAGCCCATCCTCATCTCTAATCTAAGCCATGAGTGACCATATGCATCCATCTTTCTACACAATTAATGATGATGATGTCTGTGCTCATATGTGTGAACTTGTGCACAGGCATGGTCAAGTGTACTTCTACATGCCTCTGAAACGATGTGTCCAAGCTGTAGCCTGAGAAGTCAGTCAACCATTTGCGGTGCCGCAGCCAAATGACAGCTGGATCATTAGGCTGTTGTTGTGAGTGTAGCTCTCATTAAACATGACGTCAGTAGCTCCCTCTCTTTGCATGTGACCTTCGCATCTGGTTTTCTGACTCTGTTGGACTCGTGTTTTTGGGTTTTTGGGTTTTTCTGACTGTCCTCGAGCTGCACTAAGGCAATCATATAAAAGGCTCCATGTGTGTTTTAATGAGCATCCCAACTGTGCTTCTGGAAAATGAAGCTTTATTCGCTCCTAATTCCACTTCTCGACCACGTCGATCTCCAAACCTGGAGTCTTTCATCCATCCCCCGATCCAAGTGTTAAGGAAAGGTGACCAGGCCTGTTTTAGCCCCACATCTCCAGAACAGTCTTCATCCTCCCAGTCCATCAGATTTGTGGAGTCTTTTGACTGTTTCAAGTGGCTTCTTAACACCCATGGATATGGCAGGTCTTTGTATAGACCCACGGTGGTCGGTCTTAGCTCTAACTGTTTCTTCCTGTGCCATGTTTAATTTTCATTTCATCGATGTGATCTCTTTACTCTAATCGTTTGTGACTGGATGCAAAGACCTTCATAAAGACTGAAGATGTCACCTTTTTGAGTGACGAAACGTTTCCGAATAAACTTCTGATCCAGTTGAACCAAATCCCCTCTTTGTTGTGATTCGTAAAGAAGTGTTTTTAAGAATGTTAAATCAATTTTATAAAAACTTTCTATTTAAAAGAATGTTATTCCAACTTGTGCAGCAGTTTTTTATGAATGCCTATACATTTGAATCCCATCCCAGGTCATTTCTGTGTGGGGTTTCCATGTTCTCCCCGTGTCTGTGTGGGTGTCCTCCAGGTGATCTGGTTTCCCTAACGCATCTAAAAGACATGCATGTTAGGGTTTAATACTTCTGCCTGTGCCCCTCAGCACAGCAATCAGAAAAAGAGCAGGAGTTGGTCTCCAGGTGGTGTACGGCGGCTGCCCACAGCTCCTATACAATAGCATGTGCTAAATGCAGAAGAAGAATTTCCCTGTGGGGGTTATTTAATGAATGAAGTCATTCCCCTCAGGTGACTGACATCAAGACTGTCCTGAAACACTGTCCATCCTGGCCACTGGCATGATTCCCAGGATGGCATAGGAATCTGATAGATGTTTAGTTCACACTATCCTGCTTTAAATTCGTGTACGGCACAAATGACATCCTCTTAAGAAGTCTTCTTAAGTTCTTGTAAACCAGAAAACATCTAAGAAAGAAATGATGGTTCTTGCAGATGTTTAAATGTGTCTGAGGACACGTAGCTCGGTGAAGGGGAGTTGCTACACTTGCTGTAATAAGACATTTGGTTTGGCTGTCTTACTCATTTTGCATTTTGATAAAAGTGGTGTGCCCGCTTGCTCTATGCCATGTCAGTTTATGTTCAACCCCCATGAAGAAGAAGCCGTTCCCTCTCATCAACTTCACCAATCATATTTTGCTTTTCAAACATGGGACGTGTCAGGTTTGTCATCACATCTTGACACCCTCTCTGTCCTTCTCTCCAGAGGGAGTGTGTGAGATCTGGCTGACCAGTGAAGACACAGGGGCCTACGGCAGAGACATTGGTACTGACCTGCCTTCTCTGCTGTGGAAACTGGTGGAGGTGATCCCTGAAGGAGCGATGCTGCGGCTGGGCATGACCAACCCCCCGTACATACTGGAACACCTAGAGGTATGTACCTTACACATGCTCGTGAAAGAAACGATGTGCAAGATGTTCCTCTCACCCCTCAACGGTACACACACACACACACACACACACACACACACACACACAGGATTTTTTCCCCAGTTTCTGATTGACAGTTTTTATGCACAGGTATGTTAGGTAGAGCTCTCCAACACAACACTCGAAGTCACTAGCGCACTCATCCTTACATATAAACATTGGAGTGTGCTTGCTATTAATGACAGTGTGCTGTCGTGAGTAAATTCACACATGTTTAGAAGGTTTGCAGCTGAGGGGAAACTAAACTGCGGTGGGCATCAGCTCAGCTACCTCTGTTTAACCAGCATCAGTTGTGTCCTTGTAAGCCCCTGCGATTACTCATGACAGTTAGCAGAAGAAATTGCTTTCCTGGTACATAATAAGCCAAGCACTGCCATAGATTGCTTACTAAGCAGTTTGGCTTTTCCATCCCTACTGCTCAAACCACAGTCATTAGTTTGCTTCATTCTCTCTTCCACCTAATGAGTCAATTAAGGACCATTGTCTGCTCTTTAGCAACACTGTATTATCAGCCATCATCACTCTCCATAGTGGAACAATGGACATTGTTAGCCAACTCCACCGAGTGTGTGTCTATGTTGTAAAACCACAATAAGTTGGGGAGATAGAGATGTGTGTTCTCTATCACTTCATTCATCTTCCCTCCCTATCCTCTCCATCCATTTTGCTTTATTTAGTGTTCATTGTTTTGAGCACATTTAGGGACAACACATCACACCTTATCGCTACCCTCCCAGCTCTGGATGAGGGGCAGAGTTCTCTCTCTCTCTCTCTCTCATGCAGACAACTAGTCCACACGAAGAGTGAAGATAAAGCCCAGACTAGTGGGGAAAAGGAATGAGGGGACTGATGAAAGGGACAATTCTGAGAAAAATAACAAGCATTTTTTTCAACATACACCAAAATGTTAACCCCTAGTTTACAGTAAAAGTCTAAAATGTACTTTACTGTAATCAAATTAGACCCGCCCATATTGTTATTATAATTAATGATTATACGTACTTACTGATAACTACATTAAACAGTAACGGGTTACTGATAACTGCAATATTTTCCATTATGAGTATCAATAAAGAAATCAAGCACTTACCAAGCGCAGAGGAAGACATACTACTACAGAATAAAGTCATGGCGTGCAGAGAGCCAGAGCATCACTAATTCAGTCGGGTGTTCTGCTTTGTTTTTGAATCCAGATTTGATCAATAATGGAGCAGTATAACTCAGGAGGTAGGGTTAATCGTCTAGTAGTTAGAAGATTTGTGGTTTAATATCCGGCTCCTGCAGAAAGTCTGTTGAAGTGTCCTTGAGCAAGACACTAAACCCTTAACGGCTCTAAGCCCACAGATGGAATGGTAACCTGTATAGGGTGTTTCCCTGCCTTTTGCTTAGTGAGTACAGAGATGGGCTCCAGTTCCCCCATGACCCAACTTCAGATAAGCAGTAGAAGATGGATGGATGGACTTTTGTAAAGATATTTTCACTACTTTCCCCTGGCTCCTTTTGTTCTTGTCCCACATCCTTGGAGTATAAAAGATGGGAGAGAGCAGAGCCAACATGGTCGGCTGAGGAAGTTTGGGCATGTTGGGATCAAAAAATGAGGGAGATGGGAGGTGATGGATGAAAGGGGGGCAGAAATTAGAGCTGTAGGAGAGTAGAAAGGGCTGGGGATGGAGACGAGTGGGTAAAAAGAGTGGAAAACTGCTGTGGGAAGCATCAGTGGAGGTTGTAATTAACCAGGGGTTAATGGAGGTGGCTAATTGTCCCCCGCATGTATAGGTTGGCTTTCTGCTTGGCTACATTACAATTAAAAAGCCCACCCTCCTAATGATAGGGAATAACAATTAACTGATAATTAGTAATATTCTTGGGACAGTACACTGGATTGTGCTCTCTCTCTCTCTCTGTGAGTGTGTGTGTGTGTGTGTGTGTGTGTGTGTGTAAGTGAGTGAGAGAGAAGAATTGTTCCATATGCCACTGCCCCTCTCATTGTTCAAGTCCAAGAATTTAACAATTGAATTATACCTTTTTTCGTTCCCTTCAATTCCTCAGTCAATTAACCTACATATGCAGAGATGGGAGGGTGTGTTCTTTAAGTTATCCTAGTCTCCGTTTGTTGTTCCTCATACGTTACCCTTTAGTTCCCTTTCTTCCACTCCAGTCATACAGCCCAGTGCGTCCCCATGTTACTGTTAAAATCACCCAGGACAAGGCCTGCTGTGCAAATGTCATTGTTATCTGCTTTGTTCCTCATCCTTACCTGCTTTCTTAGGAAAATGTCTCCCATTTCTGTCCTTTTCCGCTTCCTCGCCGTTGAGTCTGTTGTGACAGCTATGGAGCAGGAGCTGCATGGATGTGGGTTGTGTGAATGTCGCTGTATGCGAGTCAGTACAAGTGTGTCTTTAGGGAGTAAGGAGGTATTACGAAGACATCTGTTTTACATTCGTGTGCACTTTAGCTGCTTCCCAGAGGTCTTTCAGGAAAGAGCAGAAAAATCCCCCTCCCGTCTCCCCCTCCTCCTGTTCCTTCCACTAGAACTTCCCTTGTCTTGATGCATGCTCAATAATCCATGTAAAGAAACCCCAGAAAGTTGAATCAGTTCATCTGGACACAGCATTTAGTGGGAGAAATGTTTCATCCCTCATCTGAGGGGTTTTATCAGTCTCAGCTGACTGCAGGTATCGCCAGCTATATAAATAATACAGCTCCATAGCAACCGAAGCCAGCCATTTGCTTCATATGGAAATTGCTATGACCATTAACAAGAGTTACAATGGCCAGGTTTACTATTCACTGAGCACTGGGGAACAGTTGTAATCACAGCACTGTAAGAAAAGAACTAAAGAGAGGAGGACAACAGCTGCCCAAGCATAGACCACTGGTGATTCCATATGCGGCGGCAGAGCTGGAACAGTCGAGACGCTTATCGTCCAAACACCATGTCTCAGTTGCTTTCAAACCCCAAAACATGATGCGCCAAAAATTAGTCCTCCCTAAAGACGGGGTCCCCCGGCACAGAGTAATGTAGTGCACGCTGTAAAATACCAGGAGAGTTGCTGTGATTTGTACATCGGGGACACCACACAGATGCTGGCCAAGAGGATGGATCAACACAAAAGAGCCAACACGTCAGGCCAGGACTCTGCAGTCTACACCATCTACAGGCCAGTGGCCACTTGAACATGTGTTCTCCGTGTTCGAACCAGCGTTCAAATACTGAGGCGAAGAGGCCATCTATATGAAAAGGGAACCGCCATCCCTGAACGGTTCTGGACTGAGAGTACATCTGTCATCATCTTACAATCCTGTGATTGCAACTATTCCCCAGTCCTCTGTGATGAATAGTGCACATGGCCATTATAATTCTAGTTAATGGTCATGGCAATTTGCATGTGAAACCCATCATTGGTTTTGGTCGTTATGCAACTGTAGTGCTCATGAGAGTGGGGATACCTGCAGTCGGTTTAGACTGAAGAAATCACTTAGATGGTAAATGAGCTCTAGTTTATATTGAGCTTTCCTAGTGTAGCGACCACTCTAAACACTTTACAGTTAATGCCTCATATTTACCAAGCATGGGGGATTAAGGCCAGATACCCTTTCCTGACCCCCTACAGGGGGATCCAACCCATGACGTCTGACTTTGAGGCATGCGCCCCACCATGATGAGTGATCAAACACTTCTCCCACTGAAGCTTGTGTCCAGATGAACTGGATCAACTTTCTAGGACAGAACTTCCTTTCTTTGTCTTCAAGTCTCATTCTCTGCTGCCTCTTACTTATTCTTCCTCTTCATTTTTGTTTACATCGGATTGAGTGATTAACTCTGCTCCATTTTCCCGGACTCTCCCTTGATTCTGTCGATTCAGTCCACTTATTATCCTCATCTTTCATGATAACTAACCATGGTAAGATGAAAATGCGGGAAGTATAAAAGCTGTCATCAGTGATGATAATGATGACTGTGGTGATCATGGCCACTAGAGTGGCGACTATTTGGCCAATTCTTTCCTTTTTCTGTATTTTTTTCCTCTCCAGCACCTCTCAGTGCATAAGACAATCACAAAGAATAGCTTTGATATTGATGGGCGCTGAAAAGGCCAAGTGTCATTTCTACCCCACCCACGTCATTAAGAGATCTCATTCGCACGCGTTGACACGTGTACACGCACACATTCATGTCACACAGGTACACGTTCTCACATGCGGATACACGCACTGCTACTCCCACTCACACGGACATGTCAGCACAATCCTGTCCCCGCGCCATTTAGAAAAGATTCTAAATGAGAAATGCTCTACAAAGGATTTTATGATTTCCACCCATATAATTGTTCTAAGACATACAGAGAGTCGTCGACTTACAACCTATCTGATTTGTGACCATTAATATTTGTACTCCTGATAGCAAAAAGGAGGCCAGTCGATATGGTTTATGTATTTTTCCTTTTACTGTGAACCCCAAAATGTCCAGCTAGAGGAAAATACTGTCACCTGTGAATGAACCCCCCAAGAGGGAAAGGAAGGCTGTGGGTTTCCACTTAAAAATGGAGATGGTAAAGCCATGTGAAAGTGGCAAAACAGTGAATGGGACCTCATGTGAGCTACAGTCATCCCATTCGATGGTTTCTAGAATCCTCAAGGATAAGGAACAAATGTGTGAAGCTGTGAAAGGTTCTGGCCAAATGAGATCAACTATGATATCAAAGCAATGACAAGGGCCCATCGCTGAACTGGAGAAGTTATTGTGGGTGTGAATCGATGATCAGAAACCGAAAATCACACCCTTCACCCTTTTCACCCTGCAGTCCGAGGCTAGAAGTCTGTCTGCGACTTTGAAAGAGCGGACCGGAGAGGATATCAGCCAAGGAATTCAAGCTAGCTCTGGTTGGTTTAAACGATTCCAAAGATTACTCAATGTCCATAATGTCCCGGTCACAGGAGCAGCAGGAAGCTCTGATGAAGAAGGAGCCAGAAAGTTCGTTGAGATTTTGGAGGAGTTGGTCGAAGAAGAGGGCCGTCAACCAGAACAAATACTCAACATAGATGAAACTGTACTGTTTTGGAGAAGGATGCCTGAACATACGTACATGCATAAAGAAACATAAACCATACCAGGCTTTGCAGATTTAAGGATCGGTTATGTGTGCTGCTTGGTGGGATTGTCACGGGTTTTAAGCTTAAGCCTTGTCTGATTTACATTCTGAAAATGTGCATGTGTTTAACAATGTTATTAAGCACACGTTGCCTGTTTACTGTGGTGCCAATCACAAAGCTTGGAGGACCCAGGCAATGTTTGAGGACTAGTTTGCAAATTGTTTCATCCACAAGGTTTGTGAATATACCTTTGAAAAAGGGATCCCATCAATATCCTTTTCATCTTGGACAAAGTGCCCGGAGTTCCACCTCGTCTGGACGACCTTCATCCTGATGTAAATGTTGTGATTTTTCTGCCCAACACAACTCCGCTCATTCAGCCAATGAACCAGTGGGTTCAGTTGCAACATTCAAAGTTTGTCACCTGAAAACAACGTTTCCACAAGCAAAAGCTACAACGGACGCTCACGACAATGTGGCATTGCTTGATTCTTGTAAAGCTGCAGCATTCTTCTTTGCATTGAGAATATCGCATCTGTGTGATACAAAAAGTGTATGGATGGAATTTGGAAGAAGTGTCTTAAATTTTATATGAATAACTTCAAAGTGTTCTAGAAGAAGATGAGATGGACATAATTCAAGATAAAATAGTGAATCCTGCAAAAAGTCTAAATTAGAATAAAATGGCAGATATGCAGGAATCGTTACACCGTGAGTCAAGAGAACCTTCCAAGGAAGTCCTTATAGAACTGTAGAAGATGGAGTGGCAGAAGAAGAAAGAGGGAGAGGCAGGGAAGACATTCACTGCTAACGGGTTGGCTGAAGGGTCTACACTGTTAAATAAAGCTCTCACATGTTTTGAAAACATGGACCAAAATGTTGAAACATACACCAGAGTTGAACGGATAATCCATGATGCTGTGTGATGTTATCGGAAAGTTTACGATGAGAAGAAAACAACTCTACAAACTCAGCTGAGCATGTTTTTCAAAACAACTTTCCCCTGCTGCACCTCATAATGATGACCCACAGCCCGGCATGGGCACTGACCGATTAAACATTTATTCAATTGTTGTTTCCCTCCAAAAAAGTATTTTATTAATTTGTTGGAGATTTTGTATATAATTCAATTTGATTATATATTATTTTCTAATTTTAAACCAATTGTAATGCACATTTGTTTGAATTGAACATTTTCTAAGATTAAACAAACTAAAGAAGAAAAAAAAATATAAAGACCGAAAAAATAGCTCATTGCAGTACTTATCTGACTTATGTCCAATTCTACTTATGACCAACCTAACCTGGTTGTATTTCTATGACTATCCATAGATAGTGGGGGCAACATAGCTCAGTGGGTAGAGCGGTAACCTGGCAATCGGAAGGTTGCAGGATCGATCCCCGGTCCTGCATACAGCATGTCAAGGTGTCCTTGAGCAAGACACTGAACCCCTAACTGCTCCCCGAGCGCCATATGTTGGCAGCTCACTGCTCCTATACAATAGGTTGGGTCAAAAATGCAGAGAAATCCAAATTTCCTCTTGCTGGACTGATAAGGGAATTATTATTATTATTACTATTATTAGATCAAACAGTTGTATTAAATCATGGTTTTGTGTTTGCGGGGATTATTGATTCACTCTATAGCTCGCTCAACCGATATGCTCTCCTTTGCTCTCCATCGCTGCCTGATATAAGTCAACGGTGCATGCGTGACTCCCATCTAGGTCTACGTATATCTACAGGGTTAGGGTCAGATCAAAATGGTTACACGGCAGGACTTTTCTTTTTGGAAAGTGTAAATTCATGTCAGATGTGGTTGCATTTATACAATGGTCCGCCGAGGAGACTGACTGGTAAAACATTTTTACTTGGTAGATATTTTGATTTCAGCTCTATATACTAACAACTTTCAATCCATATTTCGTCTTCAGTCAGCCTGGGCGCTGCACAAAAGTCTCATAAATAGCAGGAAAAACACTGATTTTGTGTCTGGGTATATTTGTCTGCTGCTGATCACTAATGCTACTGGACCTGGCAGATCAATAATTTCAGTGCACAGTCACAACTGTGGGTCATGGACTTCTTATGGTGATTCAAAACGTTCAAATATCCTGTTTTTACACTGCCATGTGTGCCAACTCCTCATCTAGCTTGTCACCACGTCTGAGCACCAGAGAAGGAGAGACCATCCTGGTGGGGATCTGGACTACTGAGTCCACTTTTCTAGTTTTTATCTGTCTGTCATCTAGTGTCTTCTTCTTCCTCTTCCTCCCTTTGTCTCACATATGTACCTTCACACTTTGGCACACACACACACACACACACACACACACACACACACACACACACACACACACACACACACACACACACACACACACACACACACACTCTGTTGTGTGCTGTGACTTGATCTGGTTGCCATTTCACCAATAAACCAACCATCAATGAGGCGGTGGCCTAATATTATCAGATGAATTCAATTAATATAATCTCATTTCCTCTTAAATGCTGCTCCCCTAATTAAGTAGGGGGGGACGCAGGGCCCACCCACTGGTTGGTAAGGCATGGCAGGAAAACCAAGTGCATGTGTTAGGATTTACACCACTGCAGTACACATCAACACACACAAACACACACACACACACACGAGTGTGTGTGTGTGTGTGTGTGTGTGTGCAAAATGCATGCATAAAACCACATGTGTACATTATCCATGATGTATGTGTTTCCTGTGTGCACTATAAATCCATGTTCATGTGAGAGTCTTGACAAAGTGCGCCCACGTGCACACGCACGTGCGCTCTGTACGCATGCACGTCTTGAGGAGTCACATTAATAGAACTGGTACAGATGAAGCAATATCTGGAGGGTGGTGTAATTAGGGCAAATTCAATTGGACTCTGATACTTCATTATACACCTGCCAACAACACCAGCGATTGATAGCCATATTTTCTTTCTCCATTTCGTTTTCCCGCTCATTAATGGAGGGGAATTAATGAAAATGGCTCAGAGTGGCCTCGCTTACCGCTGGAGGATAGCTTTAGCACGGCATGGCCAGTATGCTTCTGGGTGTGTGTGTGTGTGTGTGTGTGTTTAAGTGAACTTTTCACCCAAGGGGTTTCAATCAGAGTTCTGTTAGTAGAGCCAGCATACCACACACATTCACACACACACAGGCAAACCCACAAGCACGCTGGTACACAGTCAAGCCCCCCCCACACACACACACGCACAATAAGCCACCAACAGGTGACAGATAGAATACAGAGTCACACACTTATGCATACAGGCAGACAGATAAATAGACATCACTGCTGAGCTGCACAGCACACGGGCTGGCCATATGCACCGACACACTCCGCGCTGTCTGGATGAAATATTTGTTTTAGAAGCCGGGCAGTATTTAATCTTGTGTGAATGTGCTCTTTTATTTGCCTGCTTTAGATTTACTCCCTCTCCAGCAGGGTAATTGACAAGCCATTCCGAGAGATGGAAAAAGAAAAGCGCGCCCCGGTGCTGCTATTACATGTCTGTAGCACAAAGTGTGTGTGTGTGTGTGTGTGTGTGTGTGGGGAGGGGGGCACGTGTGACAGAAAGTTTGAGGCAGCTGTTTCAAAGTGTCCTATCCTTATAGAGCCAGTGTCACATCTCGGGCTGTGTGGCTGTTGGCCGGTCCTTTCATGTGCTATCGGTGAGGATGAGAGTGAGCAGAGAGTAAACTTCACTGGTCCTGTTGGGGACAGATCCCGGCCCCTGAGATTAGCGAGCAGCCTCTAAAGCCCATGCTGGGGGAATTTACTATCGAATCCAACCCAGCCGCCGAGCAACATCACTGTTCGGCCTTCCAGCACAGCAGGGACTTCTGGGAGATTTCAGGCATCCTCTCGAGCGCTTTCTTCCTCTGACGCTTTCTTTCCCCTCATTGTTTCATCTCAACAGCTACACTTCCCTCATTTCCCTTCAAGCTGGTGGCTTTGATATGAGCCCGTTCCGCTCCGCGTCTCCAACAGGTATCTATGTGATCGATACATGCTCATCGCAGGCTAGCAGATCAGATTGGCGGCCCGTGCGGGTTGCCAGAGTCAGGGATTTTATACCCTTTTTATGGGGAAAAGTGCTGAGTTGTCCAATCTAGCTCTATGA
>OMLC01067896.1:0-12147 GCA_900302585.1 Regalecus glesne | reverse complement strand
ACACATACGCCAACCCGAATAAAAAACACACAACTATTCATGTCTTTCATGCAAACTATAAGATAAATTGCAATTATCGAGACAAGTCTATGGTATTTTGTCTTATCTAGAGGGCCAGAGTACTGATTTTTGTTCCGACAGGTTTAAAGTTGTCTTTCAAAAGCAAGGAAATCTTGTTCTTATATGATCTATGATTTTGGTAAGATCATAATCATGGGAGTGTTTTGTTGTGCAAACCCGCACTACTACAGCATGATCCCTGTGAAAAATATTTGCTAAGATTCAAGAACTCCACTGACATTGTGCAAGCACAATTAAATTATGCAGAAGCGTTAGGTTCGAATGGAAATAGATTTTTAAAAGACTGATCATTGAGAAGGAAACTCTCATAACAGTGGTGCTTCCAAATCTTGATTTAAACCATCCCTAGCCATATGTCATTAATCTGGCATCCGTAAATATGAGCTATTAGAAAAAGCATTCAGTAGAAATATTTGATGTTATTGAGTTTCCTCCTCCTCCTCCTCCTCCTACCTCTTCTGGGGTGTTCCCTGTTTCTTAGGGGCCACCACAATGCATCTTGTTAATCCACATAATGATGTGGCAAAATTATACATCAGATACCCTTCCTGACATAGCCAGTAAGCCTATGGATGGGGCACAGGTAGAGCACTTATTGTCATCCGAGTATTCATGGGCTTTAGTTCAGGCCTGTCGTCTGATGGTATAGACTTTCCTTACAAGATCTACCCAGCACCCAGGTCCTGGTGGCTCGAGACTTTGACTATGGTTATTAGAGGACACGACATCTAATAACTCTGATAACTGTGCTTTGACCCGTTGTCAAGACTTTATGAAATTACGAATTTGGAATTAAAATAGGGTTGTGGTAATTCATGGGTAAATCACACACTATGGGAACTAAGAGCCAGAGGCTGCATCAGGAAGGGCATCCAGCCTTAATCCTCCACTCCTGTTCTGAGATGGACTGGTGACCTATCCAGAGTATTTCTCTGCCTTCCGCCTATTGAGCGCTAGGATGGGCACAAGCAGATCTGGGATCCGACTTCAGATAAGGGGTTGACAATGTCATGACACATGACATGACTGAATTAAAAATGTCCGAGATTGAATTTCTCTGTCTATACTACAACTTTATAAACAAATGTTGTATTTTCACTGACGACACATGAGATGTCATGAATAGTGTTGTATACATGGCCCTAAAAATGTATTTCTGAAACATTAATCATTTGTATTTGCGATTGTCATATATTCAAGAAATAAATTAAAAGTGATGAACCCCCATAAAAAAAATCAAAATATAACCACTGAATCCATCAATACTATGGCAAATACTGTTTCAGCTGTTACAGCTTATATGCTACAATATATATATTGTAATAATCCATCCAGAGATAATTTTTCTGAATTACGGTCCCCTGTGCCTGCCAGATTTCATTATGTATGCCTACAGGCCTAAACCCCTTCTGGGACCACAATGATTGCTAGGAAGTTAATACCATGGAGCTGTGCAAGGACTAAAGCAAAAGAAATATTGAGAAGGCAATCACAAAAGTCAATTTCAATGGATTTTCCTTTCCAAATTCAACAGAATTATCCATCAGTTAAAGTTGCAAGCAGCTAGTTGAAGTTGCTTCAAAGTGATGCACTCCAGTCACCAAACTAACCTGGAAAGCGATGTGTGATGATCTGAACTTACCTTCAACATCCATACATATATCAGAAATCCCTGTGATGCTCCCCATGATGTTACTGGCAACACAGACATAGTGCTCTCCAGGGTCAAAGGTGATGGAGTTGCTAGTGAGAGCACTGGTACTCAAGGGAGCAGGGCAGGGTCACCCATAACCAAGCAATTCAGTTGTAGTCTCTCCCTCTATGTAGTTGATAGGATGGCTGGTCCGTCTTAAGTGACTCTGAGTGACCCAAATGTAAAAACAATCAACGAAAACACAAGAAACACGGATGAATTACTGTGGTCAGTTGCTTAGGGAGTGAACGTAATTCACTACAAATGGACCAATGATAAAAGCAGTGATCAACTATTGTTTAAACACCATTTACTGAACAATGTTCTGTCACAAATGTAGTTAGTGGAGATTTTATGTTTGACAATGTTTTTTTTCATAATCATATTAACTAAAATGTTGGTACTTTTTGGTATCTTTGTTTATCGTTTGGGGAAAAAAAGCCAAAATGTTGTAAAAATTGCTCATCTCACTGACAGGGTCATAGTGGTCAATGGCAGGGAGGTTTTGTGACCTGACCACAGGAGGGGGCTGTGGTCCTTCTGGTCCCAGCTCCAACTTGGCTACACAACAGTACTGTGCTCCATCATCCTTTCTAGTTGTGGCGAAGTTCAGAGTCAACATGTCTGTCACCGGTGTCCTCGTTTTAGAGAACTGTGGTGGTGTAAGTGCCATTTGTCCTCTATAGAGGGTCCCAGTGAGGTATTCTGCAGGAGCAACATCCTGGATGTAACACTGCAGTCTACTAGAGACCCTCGAGCAGGGACCTGACTGATGGATACACTGACAGGAGGCTCTGGACACACACACACACACACACACACACACACACACACACACACACACACACAGCTAAATGTAAACAAATGCTTGTCTCTTTCAATATTCTTCTCACCAATATTTATATATTTGCTGAAGCTGGCAGACAAGGTTGTGAAACTTCATTCCTGAATTATGAAGTGCTTTGTAACCACATTTCTAAAAGTGCTTTAACGGTAAATAAACTTCTACTTACCCACAGAGTTATTTCAAGCTCTGGGAACAGAGAAGCCCGAGTATCAGCATCAGAGGAAACGGAATGAACATGAGAGCCTATAAAGGTCTGATACAAAAGATGGGAACAAACTGGGAGCTGCAACACACAATTATTTTCACGATGATCTTCATAACTAAATGATCTATTTTTTTTAATTAACAGATTAACCATTTACTCTGTTAAAAGTCAAAACTGCAAATGAATGCCCAAGTTAAGTTTCCAGAGTCCAAAGTGATATATGTGAAATGTTAGTTAATCTGAACAGCTGAAAAAAACCTCAAGTCTTCACCCCATTATATTATTAAATCAGTTAAATCCTCTTTTTGCACATTTTTGGGAGACATCCCTTCTGTTACACTGCCTGAAGTTTCTTCCTATTTTTCCTCCCCATTAAAGTTTTTTAAAGAGTTGTTCTTTATCTGATGTTAAGGTCTAAAGACAGGATGTTTTATTGCAAAGCTCACGGATAAAAATGTGTAATTCGTGATAATGGGCCATAAAATAAAACCGACTTGACTCATCACTCAGAATTTGATGTTTTATATGTTCCATTTTTTGGCAACAAATCATACATAAGCCATGAAGAAATAGCAAGTACTTTTATTGACAATTTGAAACAAAATTTGTACAAAAGAACAAATGATGTCAGATCTTTCCTTTTTTATTCACAGTTGAGGCAAACAACAGTCTATACAAAAAAAAACAAAGAAATCCTTGTTCTGTAAAATCAGAGGTCAATGCCAGTTTTCCTTATTGCTTTTGTAAAAGAATTACATGACCTTCAGCACAGAACCGAATTCACTGATACCAACTGATCTGGGAAAGGCAACAAGTTACCCAGAGCATCCCTGTTAGAACAACAGGTTAACAATTGTGTTAAAAATAATTGAGAGGACTTTAAACCTTGTGTGCTCTCAAGGTGATGATGGGGAAAGTCCAGACAACGCAGGCTGAGCAGTGCAACATGATGTGTCTCACTGAATAAATTCATTCCAGAGGGGTTCATTGGGTAATACCTGAGCGAGCCGTATACAGCAGCTGATGGTGGGTTCATAAAACACTAAGCCTGCATCCTCCGTCTCCTCCCCTGTATCATCATCATCTCCTATCCAGCTTGCAGAGCGGGAGAAGAGTGAAGCTTTAGGGGTTTTAGTGACATATCTCCTCTTCACACAACCAATCTCTACTAGTGCCTATGGAGAGGAGATGAAGAAAAAGAACCTGCTAATCTGACAGGGCGAGGTGGTTGAGTGCCATCACCACCTGTTCCACCAGTTGGTGTGTATTACTGCATGTGAGAAAGTGTACTGTACTTACCTGAGTGAGCTCGAGTACTACGACTGGCTGCAGTACATCTTTATAGTGCTCCACCAGTCTTTGTTCAGTGAGGCCAGGCTTGGACATAATATGGTACAGAATGGCCTCCAACATGCCTTTACATGCTGGCCGGTTCATACTGCCATCAACCATCCTCCACGGTCGGCTGATGAAACTATAAATCTCCCTGTAAGGATGGGGAAGCACAATTTTTTAAAAATGCAAAAAGAAACTAATGAGAGTGAGGCAGCTGAGCTGAGAGGACAAAGTGAAAAAGGCAAATATTGATGATCTAATCTGTTCGTTAGGACCATAGAGATGATAATAAAGACTAGAGGGTGAACTGCATAGTGATTGGTAATGCAAAAGTAAACCCGTACATGGGCAAAAAGCCCCAATTTTTTTTTTGTATGGTAGAATTCCATGGTTTGTAGAATCACAGTAAATAAACCATGGAAATCAGCAAAGCAGTACTGCAAATCTGATTGAAAAACGGTAAAAAGTTATACCTAAACAAAGAGAGCAATTATTTTGAATAAGTTATGGCTGAGGATGCAATCAGAGGCATCATAGGATATTTTTTATATGTATGATGTGTTGCCAGTTGGTTATTACAGAAGTCAAAAGACAGGCTGGTAGTCTGGTAGGATATTGATTTTTAGTCCTCACTAGCTTTTATTTTAGCGGTTTGAAAGTCGCTTTTCTCAATTTCATGTCATCAAATTATATTTTTCAAACATATGTATTTCTATTCAGGAAGATCAATCTTTCAAAGTTAACTGTTCACATGCCACCAGCAAAGTACAAGTCCAAATAGCACTTTAGGCCCTGCTGCGTTTCTGCCTTTTCAAATTAATACCCGACATCAAAAAAGTATTTCTTTGGGAAATGTGACAGATCTGATGATTCAAAAAAGGGTGATTAAACATTGCTGGGAATCGTAAATATATCATAATTATAAATAAAAACTCAACCTCGGGCAGTCAGGCAAGGCACAGGTTTCAAAAGAGAGATCCTGAAGCTAATGTTTATCTCACCTAAATATACATAGAATTGTATGCATATATTTTTGATTCACAAGTCTGATTCATTCAATTTGAAAGATCATCACTGATCAGATTTCAAAGAAACAACCCCCAAAGAATGAATTTTCTTTCTTTCTTGGCAGTTAAATCCTGCACATGAAAAAAATCATGGCAGAACATTCCAACACCACCACCTCCCAAAAAATATGCACAGAACCAAAAAATACATTTTCTCTTAAAGAAAAAGATACTATGTTTTGCTGTGCAAAACAAACAGCGTGATTGCCCTTGTGAGCTTTGGACCTTGTGAGTTCACCTTCTCATCTATTAATATCTCTATGATTAGGACACTTAATTTTTTGGGTGCTGATGAACTTTCCCTCCCAATCCACTACTTACTCAGCATTACTTTGGGTTGGTGCTGCTGGCAAAAGTGGTGAACATACACCATCATTATTATGATCTCCATCCTTTTGTATCATATCCACTTGGTCCAATCTCTCCTCCTCCTTTTCCTGCTGCAATGAGTTTCCTTCACTTTCATCTTTCTCCTTAACGGTTTGCTTATCCTCTTCCTTTTCAGCCAGTGTTTGCTCCCCTTTCTCCTCTGCTGAATCAATTGGTCTATCCTTAACTTCCTTGTCTGCTTCTTCGCTTGTTTCATTCACTGCTACTCCACTGTTCCCTTCGTCCGGTATCATCCTGCATGATGTTTCATTTACTCCCTCCCTCTCCTTCTCCTTTTCTCTATCCTGGACTGCTTTTTTCCTGGGCGGTTCCTCTTTTTCTCCTGGAGCATCTCGGCATCTCTTGCGTAAAAAGGGAATATTGTGATGCTTCTTCCACAATGGGAGCTGTCTCTCATTGGTCGATTGTTGTTGAGACTGGGTCTTGACATATGAGGTTAGGAGCCATGGTTCAGCATACTGCATCAGAACCCAACGTAACCCTATACCTCCTACTTGCAAGACCTGACCCTCTTCTTGTAGATCCTAGACCAATCAGATTGAGTAAAACAAAAATCAAGTCAGGACACAGGCGTGCATGCACACATACGCACACAGGCAAAATTGAAAAGCACGAAATCCCGGGTCAGATGGAAAATAAAATGCAAGTGCCATCTTTTCAAATGCAACGTGTATTTATGATGGCACTAGGATTGTTATCTAGCTTCTAGTGTTGCTCCAGTATCCTTTATATCTTGACCCTATGCACTTGTACTTTGCTCTGGATAAGAGCGTCTGCTAAATGCCTGTAATGTAATGTAATATTTACCTGCATGTACTGTTGGAGGCTCCTGGTATGTCTGGCGCTGGGCTCTTCTAGGTGCCTGTGTATTTGGTACAAGTCGCATGTGGCTATGCCGTTCTCTCCAGCCTCATCCAAACTCTTCCTCAACTCACCCCAGGCTTCCATGTCTTGAGGGGAGTAACCCCTCTGATGAGTCAAACGTTGCTCACACTGCACCAAAGAGGATGGAGACGGAGGAAAGTAGCGGGGGTGGATGGAGTGAGAGAGGATGGAGGGGAGTAGAGATGGACCACATTTAGAGAGGTCCAGCAGAGGAGATTCTAAACCGAAAAGAGAGAAGAAAGTTTTATTGTGGATTAGGTTAAAATGTGTGCACATATGTAGGTCTGAATGTACGTCTCTATACTTACCACTTGTACTGAAAATCTGGTGAGCAGGAGTGTCACGCAGCTGAAGCTTCAAAATACAAGACTCCACCACGATGTTATCGGTGGTGTTGAGGTTACGTAGTTTAACTAGAAGGACAGAAGGGAAAGAATGTTTTACTTGCTCATTGGAACATACTTTACATTCTTGGCATGACCCCTAACATATTTTTTAGAACAACAGACAACATGATTGATAAACAAAAAGAGTGAGGAAAACTTTTTTATCCATTGCTCCAACTGGACAGGAGCACTTATGAATTGTATTTGTCTTCTCCTACATATACAACAGCATGTTTTTCCCAGGGTATAGGGTACCTTCTTATGTCTGTTCATTTGTCTGCTGACTGACAACCCTTTGGTTTTGTTGTACTTGTGAGCTTGTACAGAACCTGGCACTTTATGTTGTTCCAACTTCTTATGGAACAGCATTTTGGTCAATGTTGACTGTTTCTAAACATAATTTACTGATAAATTGACTTGCTTTTACAAAAATAAGCACACACACACACAAAACCCACAATCTTTTCATTTGTTAATCACTTGTCCATAGTTGGGCAATAGATCTGCTGGAGACTATCCCAACAGTCATTGCACAGAATACAGAGAAGCACCCCGAAGAGGTTGACATTCCATCTCAGGGCTGGCATGGAGGATTAAGGTCGGATACCCCTTCTGACACCGCGTGGGTTAAATCCCAAAGCGTAAGCTCGACTCCTGAGCTACCACCCCAACACAAACACATAATCCTATCTGATAAAAAGTTTTAGTAATATTTCTTCATGGGCTTCTTTGTGTTCTTATTCCCAAGATTAAACTTTGAAATAACTGAGTAATATTAATTTTATAACTGTGCTCAACTTAATACAACTAATTACTAAAATACACAAGTGGGAGCATTATGTTCTGACATTATCTCACAACAAACCAGAAGACAAAACAAAAAAAGATCTTAACTTAAGTCAGAACTTACCTATGCCTGGGTAACAGTATCCTTGCATTATCAGGTAGTTGGTGTGTGATGCCTGGTGGGACTTCACCTCCAGCCTCTTCCTCCCTTCACATTCCTCCGTTTCTTCATCATCATCATCCTCTTCCTCAAGTGATGCCATGCTGCAAGAACCCAATTCACCTCTGGTTTCATTTTTTTGCATTAATGTGTACAATAATGTGCTTATTTGTCTGGTCTGTGAATGCATTATTATTATCGCCGGAAATGTGTAAAATCAAATCTAATCACAGCAATTGCCTTGAGGACAATATACTTGTTTTTTGTAGATGTAGGACAAATAAGTTCTCACCTCTTGACTACCTCGTTCTCAACCATGCTGGTGTCCACCACTACCACTTGTTTAGGTATAGACACATGCATAGATAGCAGTCCTAGAGTCATTAAACTGAGAGAGGCTGCACAGGCTCCCCCCGGAGAATCCAAAGGAAAGTGCAACATCTCTGACACATCTGGATTTTCCTCAGATACTGGTGGAGTGGGGTTTGGTGTGACTGTCTCTACAGGTTGATTTACAGTGGATTGCTCCTCACTCTTGGTAAAGGGAGAGTCAACTGGACTCATGGGTATATCCTTTGCTTTTGTCCTTCCTGAGCAATCTTTTGCCATTTTTTCTCTATCCCCTTTGTCTTGGTCATTCCATCCTTCCTTTGCTGTGTCCGAATTGTCTTTGTCCATTTGTCCCTCTGGCTGCTCAAGTGGTCTACCATCTTGTTTCCCTTCACACTGTCCTTCATTCCTCTGCTCGTCTTCTCCTTGCTCTTTGTCTTCCTCTGTCTCTCTCCGACTCACCTTCTGGGACGCTCTCTCCATCAATCCTTTCCTTTCATCCACCCTGCTCTCTGTTTCATGGTAGAATGCAGTAAGAGGTAGGTCATCTCTTGTGCCTTTTCCAGCTAGAGTCCTCTGGAATTGGAAGATGTCTGTACACAGCGAAAAAGGAAAACGCCATGCAAAACACCTGGAAGTAAAGGGTGAGAGAGACAGTCAAAATGTTTTGTATTCTCTTTCACTGATTACCTAAACTCAACACACAAACACGCACAAGTTCAAACCATGATCCATCTGTTTATCACAAGCTCCATAGTGTTAGTTGCAGAAAAATTCCTAAGCTAGAATTCAACAAGAAATAGTGCGGGGTGCCCCGGTGAGTCACCAGGTAGACCGTGTATAACATAAGGCTGAGTCCTTACTAGAGTGGCCTGAGCATGGGACCGGGTTCAAATCCGGCCCGAGCCATTTTCTGTATATTATCCCCTCTCTCTCCCCTGCCTTTCCTGTCTAAACCAACGCTATTAAATAAAAGGTGAAAAATGTGACAACAAATAACCAAAAAAAACAAACCGAAACCAACAAAAAAATAACAAGTGCATCTGTGATTCTGCTATTCTAAAAAGAGATCCAAGTATTTTCCAATATCTTTACTTGTAATATGTCTGGGACAGCTGGTAGGACATGGGCAGGATTGGAAGGGCTCGGTTTTTCTTAGGTCCACTACCCTTGTTGACTCGTCGACGGTTGACCAGTCCCCTTCTTCTGCATTCCAAGAACACCTGGCACAGCAACTCCTGACTATACTTGCTGTACATATGGAAAGTCTAAAGGGGAATGCAATGAATGTATAGAGAAAGAAAGATGGACATTCACAGACAGTGTGAACAATTCAAACAGTATCAACATGAAAAAAGCTTTCATGCATGTCTGTGGAGCATGTTTGTGGGACTAGGAATGTAATTTACATCACCAATGTCAATGGTGGAGGCTTTAGTTGGTACCTGAAAAGATCTAGAGCTCTTCATCTGAGAGTTGGACATGACAAGAGTGCTCTGGATCAAGTTATTCAACACTACAGCATGGATATCTTCTGTGCTGCAATTCACCAACACATACACAGATAATTAACTTTTACGTTCTCATTTCATATTAAAATATAGTTATTTAAAATATTTACTTTCATAACAAAATGGATTCCCCACCAAGTAAGAGTATCTTTGAAGGGTATCTCTTTTCCATCACCAATGATGTAAACCTTGAATCTGGGATACAAACAGAAAAGATATACTCAGCATGTGCTACATAGGTTCAAAAGTCCTTCAATCAGTATAATGATCACAAGACTGGTGAGTGAGAAACAAGACTCTGTTACATCTTATTCCATCCCTCTCACCCTGCTTTCCTACCGTGAGAAAAGTTCATCTTTGGTCTCAGCAATTGTGATGTTGCAGGATGTCATGGTGGAGCTAAACTTCTGTCTGAGAAGTCTAATGTACTCGGAGAAAGCTGTGGCACAATCCTAGGCAGCATAAACAGAAATAAATGTGCTGTGATGAACCACGAAACAGAAACCAAAACAAATCATTGAAACCACCAAAGAACATTGAGATCAAGGAGCTCATCAATGGAAATGTACTTTGGCAAAAGCAAAACATGTATTCATACCTCTGGACTGTCTGGATTGGCAGGTCTTTTGCTCTCAAGCAGTTCCATCAAAGGTTTGTCCTGACACACCTCAGCCAGACAGATCCTGATGCACAATCATCAGATAAATATAGTGCATATTGCTAAGTATGTGTGTGTATGTGCATGCATGGGTGTGTGTTTAACTACCTGTAGTTCAGTAAAGTCTGGGGATTCTTGAGGATGTATCGTGATCGCCGTGCAACAGCAACAGATGTTTTATCCAAAGAATTTTCAAACTCAACTTGGAGCAGGTCTCTCACCACACAGTGGGGTACAAACGGCCTTTTCAACTACAACACATCCAAAAGGTTTCCGAATCTTTATCATACACTGAAAAACTGTGATTTCTATATCTTAAAAATGACAGAATATTTATTCAATAGACAATTTTTGTTACAATTGTGGTAGATATTCATTCATATTGATGAAGTGGTTCATCCTAAAGTACTCCATGAGATATAGAAACTCTGAAAAACTCTCAGAAAGTAAAAATTGGATATCTTTTTGTTCATTTAGTACATTGAATATATTCTTAAATTATATTAATTCCAACAATATGACAAGAGCACAGCTCAATCATCCAAAATTTCTTTCCAGAATAAATATTTAAGAAGGTGATGATCCATCAAATTGAGAGGATCAAAGTTTAAGAACCCAATCAAAAAAATTATACTAAACAATAATGTACGTTTACTTACTTTAAAACAGGTCAGTAAAAATCATCTTCAGTCTGACAAAATCTGAAAGTGAATTTCTGGGATACCTTGCTGTTGAACAATTGTGAGGCCACACTGCAGAGCATCATCAATGAGTCCTCCTGTATGGACCAGATGACACGCTGCCTAGTCATCCTTGTCAAAGCCAGATGATCTGCCTCATCATGGGCAGGCCCTCTTACTTTAGGCTCTGTGAGGACATGCATAAACACAGGCACACACAAATAGACAATTTTTATTGACAATCCATTTTTGGTCTATCAGACAGACTGCCAATACAGAAGAGCTTGTAATTCCAGGACAACTCATACCTTTTTTCTTCTTGCGAAGGATCTTGACAATCTCCTTTTTGGGTCTTTTCCTTTTCTGTCTCTTACCTCCAGCCACCTGCTGGTTCCTGCTTGCAGGCTCTATAACCCTCTTAGGAGGGGGAAAATGCAAAAAAAAAAAGTGTACAGCATGACAATTCAATTCTTAACTAGATGTAGTGAGCCCTATAAGTGTACAGCACTGAAGTAGAGAGCAAGTCCGTAATTCATTTCGACTATATGAAGCTGTAGTCTATCCCTCCTTGTGTAACACTGGTCAACATCACGTCACTCGATTTGATTTATTTTTTATTGTATTTTTTATCAATAACTAGCAATCTGCCACATTTGTTGGTCCTATTTTTGTGTTGTGGTTTGTTGAAGGATATTAGAGTAATTTCGTTTTCTAGCTTGACTAGTTTTGAAACCAGAAAATACATGCATGAACGTACAAACGCACACAAAAACCCATTTATTTAGAGATTTTGATACAATTTATGTACAACAGAAAATATGAAAATCATTGTCCATGTGATTTCATGGTTTATAAAGTTGGTTTTTTTTGGGGGGGGGCTGATCACATCAGAATAACAAAGGCCAGTAATACGTTGATGGAAAGCCATTATGGTCCAAAAACAATTAACCAATTGGAACCTGGAAACATCATCAACTTGTATGAAAAGTTATTTTTACTATTTGCTATGATTACTTAGACTTTGAATGTTCAAAATTGATGCTCTGAAATGTTATTCAAAATAGACAATAATCAATCAAAATAAATCAATATATCTACCTCAATATTTTCCTCTGTGACCAATGGACACTTTG